>CAJHQQ010000263.1:0-254983 GCA_905132885.1 Moricandia moricandioides
TATATAATATACAACTAGATTTTGATCCGCACTTAAAAAACATGAGTTTATTTTACTCATTGACCAAAATTAATTTACAAATTATTATTATTTTTGTTTAGATAATAACAATTAATTTTTTTATGTTTTTATTCCTTTTTTTCTATTCAAAACAAAAAGAAATAGAACAAATATTTGGTCAAGAGTGATTCGCATGAATTTATAAACTTTTATTAGAGAACATATAATTTAAAAGTTTTTTTAAAATAATTTTTTGATATTTAAGTAGTGTTTTCATATCCGACCCAGATCTACTGAACCGGTAAATCTATACTTTGTAATTTGATTCAGATTTAATGAAAAATTCATTAATTAAAAATTTGATAAAATCTGGTAAAATCTAAAAACTCATTATTAACCAGTGATTTGATAAACAATGATCCAATAAAACATAAAATTTATGATAGTATTTTTATTTTTCTATTAAATTAATCATATACTTTTAAATATTATACAAACTTGTGATTTTTGATGATAGTTTTATTATGTCATCCAAATAAAAAATAATAATATAAAATACTTATTAATATGACAATATTAGTTTATTTTTGTTATTAGTAACCTATTATAAGTATGTATTTTTATTTTTTATTTTAGATGTAAAAATTAATTTTATGATACATAGATTTAAGAAAATAATATTATGGTGTCATTATGTTTTTTGATTAATTTAGTTTCATAATATATTTGTCTAATATTTAAATTTAAAGTATTTATATTAAATTAAAGTAACATATTTTATAAGTATTTATAAGTATGTGTAATCATATTGTTTATTGATCCATTTATATATATATGTAAGCTCAAAACCAAAAGACTCAAATGTCATTAATAAATTTTATTAATCATTTGTAAAAATGAGGGTATTTTTGGAAAAAATGAAATTTTCATTAAGGGCGTAAAATGAGAATGATTCATTTTTAATGGTATAAATATGTTTATTAACATCTATATATATATATATATTAATTTTAAAAAAATATTGAAAATAACGAATCTTATTTAATTATAGAAATTATTTTATATTTTAAATGTGATTTAAAAAAATACTTATAATACTTATTTTAAAAATACAAGATTTATTTTTGGATATAAACATAAACTTTTTATATTAGTCTATAAAATAAATTAATTATATATAGTTTTAATTTTTATATATTATAAATGTAAATGTTTTATCAAAAACTTCATTTGAAAACATTTAAAGAGTATTAGCATTTTGTAAATACTTATCTAAATGTTTTTATAATAAATGTTGATTGGATAATATAGACCATAGTACTTTTGCAAATACTTAACCAATCAAACTCTGACAGTCTGTTGATTCGAATTGTAATAAAAAGTTTTAGTCAGTCTAAACATTAAATTTTTTTATTTGTGAGATTTTTATATACTATTTTGGTAAAATACCGACTAACAATCTTGTTAGTAAACACACAATACGTTTCTCCAAATAAACATGCGTGTGATTGTGATGCAATGCATCATTTAGCATAAGTAATTACAGAAATGACCGACAATCATAATACTTTGAGTCAAACTTGATACTCAAACTATTTACTTAAATTAAATATTGTTTACGGTATTTATTGGTCAAAATTATAATTTATAAACACTTCATGAAGTTGATATTTGTATGGTTTAGGTATAGTAAAAGGTTTGGCTATAGTGAAAAGTTAATCAAACATATTTTTAAAATTGTTTCCTTTCGATAAAAATAATATTTAATTGTACTTTCGCATTTAGCCAAAGTTATAGTTTGAGATACAAAAGCAAAAACAAGATTGCAACTCTTTCAGTGATTGATGATGTGCCACAAAGGATTATGATTTCACATAATACATTATATGTAATTTTTTAAGAAAGATTTTTGTTTAATATCAATTTAAATCCAAATAAACTTTATACCATACCAAATATAATTACAGAACTTTTCAAGATTGAATTATGCATATAATGAAATTCATAAATGTCAGATTTTTATTTGAAACTGTAATTGATTTGAGAATCCTAATTAAATGACACCTACAAGTATTCTAACAGTTACAGGTGTCGATTTTGGCAACAAATCATTTCTTTGACTCGCTAATATAGAAAAATAATTAATTGTAAAAAACTTCCAAAGACAAAAAGGTATATATAAATATGTTACTTTTCTTTAGTATCCAGAAATTAAGATCTTTTATCAATAGAATTCGTTCGAAAAATACTATGGGTACTACAAAAACTTTGATGAGTTGCTTACTCGCAGTAATATTAGCAGCTTCATTGTCTAATCAGAACGTTTTGATCTCAGGTATGTTTCAAATATAATAAAGCAATAGCTAAACCATCTAGAAATTGTAATACCCATCCGTGACTGTATACATAGACATGGAAGCTTCGTTAATATTATATCGTCCCAGCTTCGTTAACATTATAATGGTTATAAAACGAAATATTAATTAATTAATATTTATGTGGGACGTTTGTGTAGGTGTAGAGATCCAAAAAAAGTTCTCATATGACCACTGCATAGCTTTATGTACGGATACATACGCATGGTTTTGAATGTACACATGACTGTTCCTATTTCGGCTACAGAGGTCTTGGGGAATGTGCTTCTCCTTCTCCTAATGAGCCTAAGCGATGTTGTTGTCAACCTTGATACATATCATTGTCTCTTAAAGAAATTGATGACTAGCGTTGCATTTATTTTCTCTAAGCTATAAGACTTTCTCGTTTTTATTTATAATAACTGAAATAAAATAAAGCAAAAACAAATCAAAGGTTGCAAGTCTTACAAGATACAAACAAGTGAATAACCTAAACTAATAAACACAAGATGAAACCCAAATACATAAGAAAAAAGTTTAACATAAAAGGAATAATAGCTCCTGACCTAAGCTGATCCGGTCCTCCATAATAGAAAAACGTATCGTTAACCTTCGTGGCACTGTAGTGGTCAGGGCTAGTTGCTGCTAACTCGAGGTCTTGAAGTGGCTCGAAGGTGTTTTCGGATAAAGCTATTTGGAGATTGCGCATATAAGCGGCTTTACCAATTCCACAAAAAAGACAACCGGACCCCATCTGTGTTAATGTGTGCCGACCTAAAGAATTTTTGTTTACTATCTCGCCGCCCCATTGCACTTGCTCCGCATACTCGGTCTGGAGGGTGAACAGAAATGCTGGCCAGTAGCCAATCGGCTCTAGAATACCGTCGCCAGTGATGATTCCCAGCCACCAACTTCCAAGTTTCTTATCCTATATTTGTGTTTGTTTATTAGGTTAAACTAATTATGCATTAGTGATTTTAAAAGTTACTAACCTTCCATATTCGTATGGTCAAATCTATTTGCGTGCCTCCAAATACAGATGTCTCAGTAATAGCACCTTCTACAAGAATTTTTGTACTGGTTTGTACAAAACCGCCGCACCTAAGATTATAGCATCTTGTCTGATTGTACGCATCCGTCTATAATGTAAACACATAAACATATTAATAATTTTTTTAATATAAAATTATTGGTTAAATGTATATCTAAAATTGTATGAGAAAATTTATGTTTTGTTCTAATCATATCTGAATTGAACATGTAACCTATTTAACTAGTTAATGGTAACAGGTGATATTTTAATTTTTGTAAGACTGAATAAAAATACATTGTAATTGTTTTGTAAAATACATTTCAATTGTCACTACTAGCCATTATTATATTAAACTTATGATATTTATTTGATTGTCATTATTTTAGACTTTAGTTGGTAATGTCTAAAATTTAAGAGATTAAATAGAATCAAATTAGATATTTACCGTCCAAAAGATGAAAAGTCTCGGCTGAAAGTCGTGATATAAGAACGGATAAACCTATAAAACATAATAATTTAAAATATAGTTATTAGTCAGCATTCATAAACGTTGGGTTAAATAAAAAAAAATTGGAACAAATATTACGAACCTGCCACCCTGCTTCAATACTGTTAAGGTTGTTGTCGAGATATGATCCTGACGTGAGCCAGATTTGACCTAAGCTAAATTCTTCTGATCCTTCAATTTTTGGTTTCCAAACGTTCATGGTAGCTTGTGTTCCGTAGATCTTTGGTGAATTTGCCATAAGGCCGACCGCATGCTATATATATTTGCAAAAAGAAAATCATCATGATTGAATTAAACTAGTAATGTGTTACAATTTATTTTAAAATTATCCCATCTTAATTTAAACATGGTTTACTAATTAAACCGTTGAGGTGACAAAAAAAAATGAACATTTACAAGTGGCCAGCCCAATCCAAGTAATTGCGTTTGTCAATAAAGCCCAAACCAAAATAAAAGGCTATTAAGCTCAATAAAATAAACAATATACGTGCCATAGGCGAATCCATATATATTCCGGTTGTACTTCATTTTTTTTTTTTGGTCAAAATTGTACTTCATTTTATTTTCTCATAATTTCAACAGAAAACATTTTTCAAAACAAAGTTTATATAATCTTATATTTAGGTAATAACATTATTTTAAATAAATTTAGGTTAATTCACGTCCGTTCCATATTGGTTTGGATATTTTGGTACATAGTGTACAATAAATTATTCAAAATGTAAAAATTACTTCAATTGGTTAAATATTTTTTGTTGGGTAAAATTATGGTTAAATATTACATGAACCTTTTCATTGTTAATAATACTTTGACGACATATGTTTTGTCAAAAAAAAAGAAAGAAAAAAAGAAAAAAAAACCTCATGATATTTGGTGACGTCTCTAGAATCTGGAGTCTCGTTGGGATCATCAGATAACGGTCTTCGAATAGGAATTGATCCCTCGGGGCACCGAGTTCCGTTTAAGTGCCATACTTGCCAGTCATTCTCTGGTTCTTTTTTCGCCTTATAAATTTCGACCATTGGTGGTTCCTATACAACCGAAACAAAACAATTTAGTGTCAGAAATAATAGGAGAAAGTTCATATCAAGAAGCACATGTGACTTAGGGCACCATTATTGGAGGTTTTTTAGAGATTGTTAAGGGTGTGGATCAACTAATTCTCTGAGAACCACTTTTTTAATTTCTTAAATAAGAAACTGGTTAAGCCTGGGCATTCGGGTCTTCGGATAGGGTTCGGGTTGGGTTCAGGTCGGTTCCTTTCGAGTCTGGGTCCTTTCAGATCCTAGACATTTGGACCCAACTAGGTACTTAGAAATTTTCGGTTCGGGTTCGGGTCGGTTCCTATCAGATCCGGTTCGGTTCGGATCTATAATTTTAATACCCCGTAAATACCCATAATTTTCGGGTATATTTCGGATTCGAATCGGTTCGAGTATTTATGACCCGAAAAAGACCTGAAATACCCGAACTAGACCCGAAAACCCGAAAAGTTAAAAAAAAAACCCGAAAAATACCCCAAAATTTACCCGAAATCTGAACGAAAACCCAAAAATACCCAAACTTTTACCGAATACCCGAATTATATTTTTAAAAATATAAAATTTAACCCAATACCGGAAATTATTCCTTGAAGATCCGAACCCGAAACTTAAAAAAATATCCCAAATACCAAAAACATACCAAACACATACCAAAAACACATACCAAACATTTTTATTTAAGCTGCAGGGTAATAACTTGTAACACATTAGTGTTTTCAGTGAAGGAAATAAAAAGATAAATTGAATTAGTATAAGTTGTATTAAAAAAAAAATGTTCTTCTTTCTTATTTCGAGTGGAAGGAAAAAAAAAATGCTAGACGAGTTATTATAAGAGGATGCTTTCTTTTGAGTACAGAGGGAATGCCTCTGCTCACGTTCGATGTCACAATACTCGCCGTCATGTGCGTCTTTTTCTGATAACTATGAAGAATTTGAGAGGAGAGTGAGAGAAAAAATGGAGGGAAGAGATAAAATTGATGAAGATCTTTGACTCTGAGAGTTCTCAGCTGTTGGATGAGACCATCTTTGATAAGGAGGTTGTTTTTTTTCATTCTCTACTAAACATGATAGATAGTTCGTAACATGAAAACGTTACATTAATTATTAACTTAACGAATGTGCGAATCGGTCTTATAAATATTAAAACGAAAATTAGGCTTCGTTTTTCTTGGGATAGTTGTTTTGTTTTTTAAATAAATACCCTGTTTATGATTTAAATTTTGAATTATGAATTACCAACAAATTTTAAACTTAACTTTTATAAGTTATAACAATTGTTATTTGAGCGTAAGACGTATATTATCATAAACAACCATCCATTATTTCTCTGTTTTTATGTTTCATGGCAAAAAACTCAACAAAGAGTGAATAAATCACCTTAAACAATTTTAAATCGATCAATACTCTAGTTTAAATTTATTTGATTTGAAAAACAAAATATATTAAATCATGATATTATAAAAATATATTTAAAAATCTAAGATAACATGTAAACTAAATAAGACTAATAAATTAATCAAAATTTAATTTATTTAAAACAGAAAATAAAAATACTATTGTTGAGTTCATAAAAGGAAAGAAAATGTAATATACACAAATTATAACTAATTATTATATATTCAAAAATTAAATGTTTAATTAAAAATATTTAAAATAAATCCTTCATATAGAATTATTAAATAATTTTAATTAACTACTTCTTTTTATTTCTATAAATAGGAGTAATAATAACACGTGGATGGGTGGGTCCCTAAGCCCTAAACCATTACAAGCCTACACAAAGACCGACTGTTCGGTTCGATTCAGTTCAATTCAATCACACTCTCACTCAAGTTCCCCCTCGGTTACATCGAGAAATCTTCTCCTCGGAGATTAAAACAGGTACGAGAACTACAAAGCTTCTTCATCTTCTCCTTCCTCGTGTTACATTGTTGATGAGATTCGATAGTTTGTTTCCTCTGTAAACCAGGATCTGCTTCGCCTATCCAGCAATGGACGCCTCAATGATGATGACTAATTGCAAATCCCTTACATCCCTTCCCGTAAGCAAACACAAAAACATTATCTTCACATCTCTTGATGCATTCATTACTTCTAACTTGAGATTTTGTTCCATTTTGATTATCGTCCGAGAACATATACTTATGCTAATTCGATTGGTTTTGAATCTATTTGATGTATCGGTTTTGAACCTATGACTACAATCTTGTTTACTATTCAGTTAGTTATTCATGACATTTATAAAGTATAGTTTTTTTTTTGTTTGTTTGTTTCTCTGACTATATTTCTTAAACATATGCAAGTCATTATCCATGGGGAGGTCGGGAGGTAGTACTAGGAGTTCCCAGTGTAATGTCATGATGGGGAAAACCATTACCTTCCCGAGGCAAAAGGCACAGACTTTGAAAGTTAACCGGAATGTGAGGAGGAGTTGTGGTGGTGGTGCCATTGGTGCTACTTGTAGCAGTGGGGATAAGATTCTTGTGGCTAATAGAGGAGAAATTGCTGTCCGTGTTATCCGAACTGCTCATGAAATGGGGATCCCTTGTGTTGCTGTTTACTCTACTATTGACAAGGATGCACTTCATGTCAAATTGGCTGACGAAGCTGTTTGTATTGGTGAAGCTCCCAGCAACCAGTCGTAAGTCTTTCTCTTGCTCTCTCAACCATGCAGGGTACATTAGTTTTTGGTCCAGATGCTTGATGACTGAGGAGATAAACGTAAGCTTTTTTTTTTATTCTGCTTTGTTTTCCTCTGCAGATATTTGTTGATACCGAATGTTCTGTCAGCTGCAATTAGCCGAGGATGTACTATGCTTCATCCTGGATATGGATTCCTTTCAGAGAACGCTCTTTTTGTCGAGATGTGCAGAGAGCATAGGATCAATTTTATTGGACCAAATGTAAGTTTTTTTTTCAAAAAAAAATTGTAGAATGATATACGAAAAGAATATTATCTAACTAGATCATCTGAATCTACAGCCTGATAGCATCCGTGTCATGGGTGACAAATCAACTGCTAGGGAGACAATGAAAAATGCAGGTGTCCCAACTGTACCAGGGAGTGATGGACTATTGAAGGTATTATGCTGGACCATCAGTTACTGCATTTCAAGTTGAGTTATATTAGAATGTCCATTGGAACTTATATGCATTGAAATTTATTTTGATTACAGAGCACAGAAGAAGGAGTCAGGCTCGCCAATGAGATTGGGTACCCTGTAATGATCAAGGTAAATTATTTCATATCTATTGTACCTCTAAGCAGCAACTCAGGTGTTTTGCATTATTTTCGTGTTACGGATTACCTTGATTCTCACTTAAGCTTTTGTCTTTCTTTTCGAAAGCTATCTCAGTACTTATAGAATGTTTCACTGAGTATTGTATCTTAAAACTGGTCTCTTTCTGGTTTGAAGGCAACAGCTGGTGGTGGTGGACGTGGAATGCGGCTTGCTAATGAACCATCAGAGTTTGTGAAACTGTTGCAGGTATGAAAAAAAAAAACTCAATTTTATCCACAAAGGGCCAGCATTTGAATTTCGGAAGGATTGCTCTAGAGAACAGTTCGACACAATCATGTCCTCCAGTATTCAGATATTAGATAGGAATGTATTATAGATACTTACCCTTAGACAACCCTAGAGTACCATGGTCTGCATCATATTCCTAATTTTCTCCGGAACAATTTTACATGTACAAAGATACTATAGTTATATACAAGCATTAAAAAACTAACCATATCCCTATATACCACTAAGATCTGTAAGTTTCTTAACAACCTTGATTTTTTCTTAATTTGTTGTTCTACAGCAAGCAAAGAGTGAGGCTGCTGCTGCTTTTGGAAATGATGGAGTTTATCTGGAGAAGTATGTGCAAAATCCCCGGCATATTGAGTTTCAGGTATACATTTATCCCTTTTTCTAGACTTCGACTAAGCAAAAATATCAGACAAATTTGGTATTTTAGATTCATCTACAGCTACTGGATTTTAGATTCTTGCAGATAAATTTGGTAATGTTGTTCACTTTGGCGAGCGTGACTGTAGCATCCAGGTATCATTTCCAGTAACAACTTTTTTATTTGTTGCTTATTGGTCTAAGAACACAAGAAAAACTGACCACTTAAAAATGTTGGTAACTTCTGTTCTCGTCTAACTAAATCTTCTTTTGACCACAGAGACGTAACCAAAAATTGCTGGAAGAAGCACCTTCTCCTGCACTGACTCCTGAGTTGCGAAAAGCCATGGGAGATGCAGCAGTTGCAGCAGCAGCTTCGATTGGTTACATTGGTGTTGGTACCGTGGAGTTTCTCTTAGATGAGAGAGGTTCCTTTTATTTCATGGAAATGAACACTAGAATCCAGGTTGGATAAGCTATGATGACTGAACGTATATATTTATAATTTGACTATAGAAGCTTTTGAAGGTTAATGAGTGGCTACCCTTTTTGTTGGATTAACATAGGTGGAGCATCCTGTGACAGAGATGATTTACTCAGTTGATTTGATTGAAGAACAGATTCGTGTTGCAATGGGGGAGAAACTGCGTTATAAACAGGTATGGCTTGTGTCTATCAGTATGCTCTTTCAAATTCAAGATAGAGGAAGTGGATGCTAGAAAAGCTATTCAATCTGGAATAATTTTCTTTACAGGAGGAGATTGTGCTTAGAGGACACTCGATTGAATGTCGTATCAATGCAGAAGATCCCTTTAAAGGATTCAGACCTGGACCTGGTATGTTCCATCGCTTATATGCTTACATTTACCAGCTGTTAGCAAATAACCTTCGATTAAGAAAATGTATTTTTGTCACAATAACAGGAAGAATAACATCATATCTGCCATCTGGAGGGCCTTTTGTTAGGATGGATAGCCATGTATATCCCGACTATGTTGTTCCTCCAAGCTATGACTCTCTTCTTGGAAAGGTACACTACACTGCTTTTTTTTAATGGATTGTATCTGGTTGGTTGTTTAAGAACAAATTGTGGGATCACGGTAGACTAGAACTTTGTGGATTGTATGTATTCTAGAACTTGTAATTGATGTTCTTACGTGCAGCTATTAGGGCCTTTTCCATCGGCTTCTTTTGACACTTATGTATGGTGCATCTTGTATTTATCTATAGCTTATTGTATGGGCTCCAACGAGGGAAAGGGCAATCGAGAGGATGAAACGTGCACTTAATGACACTATTATTACAGGTATACCGTGGATAACTTTCTTCTGCTTCTGTTTTGTTGATGTTTTCTCATTGTTATTATTTCGTCTGATTCTGCTACCCATGATAAGCGACCTTTTCTATTGTTGCACTTGTAATGAATTGTTTCTTTCATCAGGGGTTCCCACTACCATTGAGTACCACAAACTTATCCTTGCAGTTGAGGTGTGTGAAATAACTGGTCAAACTCTTAGGGAACTTATTTAATCGTTAAAGTATTGGATTTGATGTAATTAACATACTTGTAACAGGATTTCAAGAACGGAAAAGTTGATACAGCTTTCATCCCCAAACATGAAGAGGAATTAGCAGAGGTATATTCACTTGTCCTTTTAAATCTAAATCATTTATTTCGTCAAAGGCTTCCTTGGTCTCTCTGTCTTACTGTTTTCATATGGGTGCGCATCTTTTCGTTTGATTAGCTAAGCATCCTAATGTGAAATCTGGTAACTGAACATGTGAACATAGGTGATAATTCAATAGAATTTGATGAAGGTAACAGAACTGAGAGTGCCTGTTGTAATAATCTCTTAATTAATCGCAGTCTTGGTGCTTTACTTCAGATTGTGGGTTGTATTCTAACTTGTGGTAAATGCTATGCGTGCAGCCTCATGAAATTTTCCTAGCGAAAGACTTGAAAAATGTAGCTGCTTAGAATTCATCAGCTCTTACATGAAACAGTGATCTTCTTCGGAACACAGAGGAATCATTTAGGCCAATTTCCCACAAAGTTCTCTGATGTTTCAGTGATGTTTCAGTGATGTTTACAATACGTACTAAATAATTGTCAGTTTAGTTCGAAGGGACTTGCTTGTTATTGTAAGATGAATCAAACTCTGAACTTGGAATCATTATAAACACAATGTCCTTGTGTTATTATCCAAGACAGGCTTATCTTGTAAGTTATTAAGATGACTGAACCTCAATTATAATAGCCGTTTGCAGATCATATGATTACTATAGCATGAATGTACTAAACACAATCCAATACACCAAAAAAATCACCTGCCACTTAACCAAGAAGCTGCCAAGATAGATAGATAGATAGAGATACTGATTTTAGCTAGAGTGATGAACAGAGTCTTAATTTGCGCAGGGAGATGACAAACATTATCTTTGTACTTTCTCCTGCACACCTTGTTATCTTACGCCTTTCTCTACTCCTCTTCCGAATACCATTACACGTATCACCAAGCATCCCACTAACCAAAACTACGCCGTTTAAGCTTACTTTCTCTCCGACTTTTTTTTTTTTTAAAAAGGATAATCATTTCAATTAAAGGGTTTAAGCCACACTGTTGTCTTGTATCGGCTTCGTCTACCTCTAAAACCCTAACCGTTTTTTCCTCCGCCATGTCTCTCTGTCACCTCCTTCGCCGTTCCTCCCTAATTCACCGTCTCTATTCAGCCACTCCGATCTCGCACATCCAGCAACGCTTCTACAGCATCTCAATTTCCCCGGAAAACGAAGCTCCAGAGACTAACTCATTTCCACCCAATGATCCTTCTCAATTCCAGATCCCTCCGGATCCTTCCCCTCCAGTTCCCTACCCAACGATCCCGCATCGAACCATGGCCTTTTCATCAGCCGAGGAAGCCGCAGCCCGAACGCCGCCGCCGCAAACGCCGCCTCCGAATCGAACCCCCACTCCACGCACTCCGAAGAGATCCCTCATCCCCTCCTCCAAAACGCGATCCCAACGCCCCACGCCTCCCTGACTCAACCTCCTCTCTCGTCGGCCCACGGCTTAACCTCCACAACAGAGTCCAATCCCTAATCAGAGCCTCAGATCTCGACGCCGCTTCAAAGCTCGCTCGCCAGTCAGTGTTTTCCAATACTCGTCCCACCGTGTTCACCTGCAACGCCATCATCGCCGCCATGTACAGAGCCAAGCGTTACAGTGAATCAATCTCTCTGTTTCAATACTTCTTCAAGCAGTCTAACATCGTCCCCAACGTAGTCTCGTACAATCAGATCATCAACGCTCATTGCGACGAAGGACACGTGGACGAAGCTCTCGAAGTGTACCGTTACATATTAGCAAACGCTCCTTTCGCTCCGTCGTCGGTTACGTATAGACATTTGACGAAAGGTTTGGTTCAAGCTGGGAGGATCGGTGAGGCTGCGAGTTTGTTGAGAGAGATGTTGAGTAAAGGTCAAGCTGCTGATTCCATGGTGTATAACAATCTTATAAAGGGGTTCTTGGATCTTGGTGATTTAGATAAGGCTAATGAGTTCTTTGATGAGTTGAAAAGTAAGTGTACTGTTTACGATGGGATTGTGAATGCGACTTTTATGGAGTATTGGTTTGAGAAAGGTAATGATGAGGAAGCTATGGAGTGTTACAGGTCTTTGTTGGATAAGAAGTTTAGAATGCATCCACCTACTGGGAATGTATTGTTGGGAGTTTTTCTTAAGTATGGTAAAAAGAGTGAAGCTTGGGATTTGTTTAATGAGATGTTGGATAATCACACCCCTCCTAATATTCTCTCTGTGAATTCTGAGACTGTTAGTATAATGGTGAATGAGTGTTTCAAGATGGGGGAGTTTAACAAAGCGATTGAGACGTTTAAGAAAGTTGGGAGCAAACCGACCTCGAGGCCGTTTGTGATGGATTATGTAGGTTATTGTAATATAGTGACAAGGTTCTGTGAACATGGGATGTTAACAGAGGCTGAGAGGTTCTTTGCGGAAGGTGTAGCTAAATCCTTGCCTCCTGATGCTCCAAGCCACAGAGCAATGATTGATGCTTATCTGAAGGCAGATAGAATTGAGGATGCTCTCAAGATGTTGAACAGGATGGTTGATGTGAATCTGAGGGTGGTTGCTGATTTCGGGACAAGGGTTTGTGGTGAGCTGATAAAGAATGGTAAGCTTACGGAATCTGCAGAGTTTTTGACTAAGATGGGAGAGAAGGAACCTAAACCAGATCCTTCGATTTACGACGTGGTGGTTAGAGGTCTTTGTGATGGTGATGCACTTGACCAAGCCAAGGATATAATTGGTCAGATGGTTGGATATGGTGTTGGGTTTGCTCCTGTGCTGAGGGAATTTATCATAGAGACTTTTGAGAAAGCAGGACGTCGTGAGGAGATTGAGAAAACCTTGAATACTGTTACTCGTCCGGTTAGAAACTTTGTGCAGTCTGGTAAGACTCCACCTAGTGTACCCTCAATGTTAGGAGCCACATCTGCAGCTACTCAGCAATCTAGAGACAGGGCTCCATGGACGAGGAACGGGACAGGGATTCCTAATTCAGGTTTGGCCAATGGAACTGCAGGTCAAACAGCAGGAGGAACTTACAAGGCTAATATTGGCCAGAATTCTTCTTGGTCTAACACTTCGGTTAACCAGCAGCAGCAACCCTGGTCTAATCAGACGGCAGGGCAACAGCCACCATCATGGTCGAGTCAGGCTCCAGGATATCAACAGCAGCAATCTTGGTCTCAGCAACAGGGGTGGTCAAGTCCTTCAGGTCATCAGCAATCATGGCCTAATCAGACAACTGGCCAGCAGCAATCATGGGCTAATCAGACGCCTGGTCAGCAGCAACAGTGGGATAATCAGAACACTGGTCATCATCAATCATGGGGTAACAAGACAACTGACCAGCAGAAACCCTGGGCTAATCAGAGCACTGACTATCATCCACAACCATGGGCTAGGCAGAGCACTGGACATCAGCAACCGTGGGCTAATCAGACGCCTGGCCACCAACAACAGTGGACTAATCAGACAGCTGGCCAGCAGTCAGCGTGGACAGGGAAGCAGCAGCCGTGGTCTAATCCTACAGCTAGCCATCAGCAGCCACAGTGGTCCAGTCCCACGTCAGGACAGGTGGCAAATCAAGCACCAGGGTCAAACTCTGTGAATGGTCAACTTCCTCAACAACAGGAGCCAGGATCCTCCCATGAGTGGCAAGATGGAGAAGAAAACAAGGTAGCTGAAGTGAGCAAATAGTTTGACAACTTGGCTATTCCTTCTGCCCATCTTCCTTATTACTTACCTTCTTTTTGTAATTTGCCTTCTTTTTTTCTGGGTCGCAATTTTTGCAAACTCTGTTATTTATTATTAAAGATCATCATCATAATAATACGTCTTTTTACCCTGAGTTTTTCTTTTGAGTTGTATTTATGATTCTCTTGAAGTTTCTTTCTAAAGAGTAAAGGAGTTTCAAACTATATCATTTCATTTTACCAAATGTTTGATGAAAAATAATAGATGGTTATAACCTATAAGTAGATTAGCTAAGCTCTGCAGGTCGGCAGAAGCAAAACTCTTACATACAAAAGGCTCGACCTTACATGAGATCATAATCAAAGGAACTAATAACACAAAAAAAAATGAAAAAGAAGAGATCATAACCTATGTATATCTCTCGTAGAAGAATCTCAACTCATCCCTATAAAAGCAGAGAAAGCAGTCAGCTGTTTACTCAAAACCCCATGACTGTAGAGCTCAAGTTCATAAGAGGAGCTAAGGCACTAGGGGCGAACTTCCGAGCAAAAAGGAAGCATAAAGAAGTTGGCTCTTCATTGTAAAGACAATCAGTCTCGTTCTTTCTTATTGATTGTAGAAACCCTTCTGTGATATTATCTGCCGCATATGTAGCTGGATGCGGACCTCCTATGGACCAATCCACCCATGTCACACTTCTATTCGCGTTCACTGAACCGTGAAACATGTTCAACAATGTCGGGATGTAATGCTCGTCTGGATAACAAGCTGGTCTGCAGAACTTTTTGAACAATGAGTAGTATTTTGAGTCAGAGATGATGTAGATAGCGATTTTACGGTTCACTTCAAACCACTGAGACCCTTTGCGCCAATGATGTAGTTTGATATCTGGGAGCATCTTGCGGTTGTAACGCCCACGACCATAACGAGTTGGCTCGTCGTACGAGTCCACAAAACTGTAATCAGAGTTTATCAAGTAAGAGTAGACGGTTGTGAAGTTGTAGACAGGGACGCAGCTTTCTGAGAGAAGCACAAAACGCTCATTTGAGAAGTCGAGCAATGCGTTGGCTAGAAGACGCTTCTCTGCATCTGTCAATAGTGGGGATCCCCATGCAACTTTCTGAAAAAAATCAAAGTATAGAACAGGTATCCCTCAAAAGTTTTGTGGAAGTATTTTGAAGATCAAAACAAAATTGACGAACCAATTTGAGTGTCGTGAAAAAAGAAGCCTTGTGCAATTACCAGGATCATTGCAACATATAAAAGGAAATGAAAGAGATTAGTAAAACAAAAGGAGGTTTAAATCAACAAGAGAAGTTCCTATAATGTTTCTGAGAACTAGTACGTTTCAGTTTCTTGGTTCACAACAAAAAATATCCACTCTCACAGTCACCCCAATGGATCAAACTGTTCCCATCAATGAACTAACACCAACTACGTTACACATCACAACATAATAGTGAAACTACGCATGAACTTTAAAAGTCTGTGTAACCACCATAACACACAGACGGCCAACACAAACTAATGCGTAAGAGTAGCCAATCTTCATCTACATACAACCTTGAAATAGATGTAGGTAACAATGAAAGTCTCATTTCCTTATGCAATACTCTGTTCTTGAAATAGATGTATCTAAAAATGGGTGTTTAAATCCTACGCACCCATCAATGATCTCATATAATCCCAAAATACGGAATCTCGCCAATGTAACTAGGATTCCCTCATGCCTTTAAAATCTACACGTTGTTCCTCTAGAGAATAGATCTCCATGATCCTGTATGACTAGACTTCAACACCTCACGCAAATAACTTTTACCTAGATAGTTCATTTCCCGAAGCTTGAACCACCAAAAAAAACTAAGTTTCCAGCTCCAAAAGGAAGAATACACAACAAATCTCATCTACTTATCTAATACTCTGTTCTTGCATTGTTCTGTTCCTGTCCACAGAAGAACATAAGCAATACACAAACTTTACATCAACAGGTACCTGGCTCGGAACCTGCCGGTTGTAAAACGGTGAATCACTCGAGACATTCATGTAATACCCAGGAGGCGTATGAACATAGACCGACAAGTACTTCTCATTGCCTTTGAAAAACTTCTCCCAAAGCGGAAGCATAGGCAATGGCCCTCTCGTCAGAAACATGAACGCAACCTTCGGAACCCTGTCGTACGGATACTCCTCCTTCACCGGAACCATCGAAGCTCTCCAGAACAGCTCGTCATCACTCATCCGATGGCTCACGTTCTCCGGCCCAACAAACCCATCGACGCTCCAGCAATCTCGAATCTTCGGCTTCCCCCCGTCGTCTTCGTGGTGATTTTCGTCGTCGGCGGAGCAATCACGGTGGATGACTGTGCAATTGGAGTAATCAGAGATCGTTTGAAGGTTGGCGGAGGATGAGAACATCTGAGGTAAAGAATTGAAGTAGCGATCGATGTGGGAGCTAGCGGCGAGTCCGATGATGATTCCGGCCATGAATATGAGCAAAAACGACATCGTTTGAGCTAGTTTTAGTAACCCTATGTGTTTCTCTCCTTCCTCTTTCTCACCGACTCTTCCTCTCGCCATTTTGATGATCTCGAGGGAGAGTGTTTCAGGGGAGCATCGTATGCTTCGAAGAGAATCTGATCAGAGATTGAATTCTCCGTAGAGAGGAAGAATCCATGCCGTGTGTGATGGATTTTGATCTTTATATTTATGTATAATAAAAGAAATTAAATTTGATTTAGAGTTTAAGGTCCACGTGGATATCATTAACGAGTTCAAACTCCGCGGATCTTGCCAAGTGGGAAGAGTTTGTCGGGTTTAAAGTTATTGGGCCAGGGGGCCCATGTTTGATTGTGACGTGGTTTGCTCGTCAACTCTTCAGTTTTTTTTCCTCATTTGTTTCCACTTCATGCAGATAATTACTTTATTGAGTAATTAAAATTTCAATTAATCACCTCCATAGAAATTAAGTAATTCAGGATTTTAACATGTTATTCTAATTGAGTGGATCTAACAAATGATAAAATTGGTAATAGTTTTGTGAAGTGATAATGAATCTGAACATTTTTATTTTTATGCAAAAGAATACATTTTGTGAAGTGCTCTTCTAACTCTTTAGTTTTTTTTTTCTCATTTGTTTCTTCATCCAGATAATTATTTTGTTGACTAATTAGAAAAAATTAACTGTTTTAATTAAGTATTTTAAGTAATCCAGACCCATTCTAATATGTTATACAATAATTTGAGTGGATCTAACAAATGACGAAATTAGTAATACTCTTATAAAGTGATAACATAAATCTTAATATTTTTATTTTTATGCCCAAAGAAAACACTAATATTTTCAATATATTATTAACATTTGATGGAAAATTAAAGAGGAAAAAGAAAAAAGGGGAAGTTATGTTATTTTTATAATTGATTTAAATATGGTTAAATTTATAAATAATACATTTATTTATAAATATATAAAATTAAATGTTTTATTAATGTATGTATACAAAAACCACAAATAAAATTAAAAGGACTAAGTAAAGGATCTGGATAGTTTTGAAAATTTGAATATTGTCCCGTGTCTTTTTGATTCTTATACGTCCTCTCTTATAAGACCTAGTCTTCGCTCATCCTCCCCGACGAAGACGGACCAAAACGTATCTTAGCTCAATACCATCACTACCGGCCCTCGTCTCGCCGGGAAAATAAGCCGCTTGTAACCGTCGGTTACGGTTCTGGTCAGATCTGATTTAGTGACTCGCCTTCTTCATCCAGATCTCTTAACTCTGATCTCGTTCAAGAGGAGCTTTTGCAAGTCGTGATGGAAGAGATCGATGAGTTATCTCAGCTCTCAGATTCGATGAAACAGGCGGCGTCTCTGCTCGCCGACGAAGATCCCGATGCGACCTCTTCTTCTCGACGCCCAGCTACTTTCCTTAACGTTGTAGCCCTAGGAAATGTGGTGAGTTCCTTGCTCCTCGATTTGGTTGCGTTTATGCTTTATGTTGGTGTTATGCTATGTTCGAGTGTTGCTAGTATCGATGCGATCTTCTTTCGATTAGTTTTTTTAGAATTTCCCTGGAACGATTTTGTTAGGACGCATTCATCGTTTAGAGCTTGCTTGTCTTGTGTTCAGACCTAAGTTATGTCTCTTTGCTTACTGAACCAGGGAGCTGGAAAGTCTGCGGTTCTAAACAGTCTAATTGGGCATCCTATCCTGGTAAGTAGTACATTTAGTCTATGTGAGTTTCTTATGCTTATTAGTGGCTTATACCTTTCCTTAAAAAAGTATTGGTGTCTGTTGTTTTTGCTGCACTTACTGTGGTGAACAGCCGACGGGTGAGAACGGTGCTACACGAGCTCCTATAATAATTGACTTGAGCAGGGAGAGTTCTTTGAGCAGCAAAGCAGTTATGTTGCAAATCGACAATAAATCTCAACAAGTTTCAGCAAGTAAGTCTCCCTCTATGAACATATGCAATTTATCAATGGCATTTGATCCATATTCTCATAATTGTTACCGTTGTGTTCAACACGGCTATGGTATAGGTTCTCTGAGACATAATCTTCAAGATAGACTTAGCAAAGGAGCCTCAGGGAAGAATCGTGATGAGATATACTTAAAACTTCGTACCAGCACAGGTAAGTCCTTTTTTAGTTGCACAATCATTAGTGGCAAGCCGATCTACTTTTAAACTAGCACATCCTTAGCTAATGTAAGTTGGGTGAATGAATACATCTTTGATATCAGTGAACAGTGTCAGCTGTAATAAGTTGCCACCCCCTTTCCATGAATCTAGTGCACTGTTTTAGAGCTTAAAGCTGTAAGTTGGTGGGTATCATAGAATTTATCTAACGGAGCTCTAAAATAAATAGTACTCTTCTGAACGTGAGTAGTAACATGTGACCTGCATTGTCTTATTGTTAAATTTTCTTTGAATATCATAACATATTACTTTTATCCTTTGTATTTCAGCTCCACCACTGAAATTAGTTGACCTGCCTGGACTGGACCAGAGAATTGTGGATGATTCAATGGTGAGCTTTGGACTTCCTGCTGAAATGTTTCCATACACTCATTATCATGTTTGTCCTTTACTCCTTATTGAAACTTTTTTTTTTTTAATCTCTTTGCAAGATTGCTGATTATGCCCAACACAATGATGCCATACTGCTGGTTATCGTCCCTGCTAGCCAGGCATCTGAAATTTCATCATCTCGAGCCCTGAAGATTGCGAAGGAGCATGATCCAGAGAGTGAGTACATCAGTATATTCAATCTGGCTTTCTTTATTCTCTTATATTTTATTCCCACTAATGGGCTGTTACTTTACTAGGCACTAGGACAGTAGGCATAATTGGGAAAATTGACCAGGCTGAAGGCAACTCGAAAGCCCTTGCAGCTGTTCAGGCTCTTCTCTCAAATCAAGGACCACCAAAAACAACTGACATCCCATGGGTTGCTCTTATTGGCCAGTCCGTTTCAATTGCATCAGCACAGTCTGGAAGTGGTGAGAACTCCTTAGAAACCGCATGGCGTGCTGAGAGTGTAGATCTGAATAAAATTTTGACTGGGGCTCCACAAAGTAAGCTTGGCAGAATGGCCTTGGTAGACACCCTTGCTAGCCAGATACGTAGCAGGATGAAGCTCAGGCTTCCAAATATCTTGTCTGGGTATTGCTTCTCTCTCTATATTTTCTTTCTTCATTAATGTGATAAAGTGAAAGTTGGACCAATTGTTTCACCTATAATTATTATAACTAAGTTATCTAGATACTGCATTTAGGTGTAAGACAGGCAAAATGGTTATTTTCCCGAGCTGCTTTCTTGTCTCTTACATTTAGGCGTCTTTTTTGTTTTGATTATTCTGATTCTTTGTACAGACTCCAGGGTAAGTCTCAAATGGTGCAGGATGAGCTAGCGAGGCTTGGAGAACAACTAGTTAACAGTGCTGAAGGTACAAGGGCTATAGCTTTGGAGCTTTGCCGTGAATTTGAGGAAAAATTTCTTCTCCACTTGGCTGGTGGTGAAGTAAGTACTTTTCTAATAAGTAAACTAAACTTTAGTCGGAAATCCCAAAATATCGTTAAAATGAGGAACTGTCAAAGCAATCAGCCATTTCAGATTTGATGGTAGTTAGATCACATTATATTGTTTGAAATCTCATGAATCTGATAGTTGAGGTTTATGGTAGTATTTAAGCTCACGGAGGGGTTGGATTACATGTTTTGTACTTGTATGTTTTTAGTTCGTGCTGAAGTTCGTTTGGAACTGGGTGAACGTTCTTCTCTAACATTTTTTTTTGTTCAGGGAAGTGGTTGGAAAGTTGTTGCAAGTTTTGAAGGAAATTTCCCCAACCGAATCAAGCAGCTTCCACTGGACAGACATTTTGACTTGAACAATGTGAAAAGGGTGTGTGTCTTCTTCTTTCCTAAATTTTTCTGCTCGAGACATGTTAACTGGATTTAACAGAATGGTCTTTGAATATATCAGGTTGTTTTGGAAGCAGATGGTTATCAACCTTATCTTATATCTCCAGAGAAAGGGTTGAGGTCGTTGATAAAGATTGTTCTTGAGATGGCTAAAGATCCCGCGCGTCTTTGTGTTGATGAGGTGTGCCTATTTATTTAATCTGTTGCTTTTAGGTACATTCAGTAGTACTCCCTCCGTTTCTTAATAGATGAAGTTTTGGCTTAGTGCACAAAGATTAATAAATTTACATTTATCTAGAAAATACTTTTAAAAATATAATTTTAAAATAATTTAATCAATTATAAAAAAAGACTGTAAAGTTTTATTGGTTGAACAATTTCCAATAAAGCTAAAGTTAACCTTAAAACCTCAAAACATACCTTAAATCTTAAAACATCATCTATTTTGAAACAACATAAACCTTCTAAAACATCATGTAAAAAGAAACGGAAGGAGTATTGAACAATTTATGGCATTCGTCTCACACTTCAATTCTTCTGAATGTTACTGAGAGTTTTGTTAAGTTTTCTCTAGTTCTAGTACTCTTATCTAGTGTATACTAGTCTTAATATCTCTTTGCTACTCTAAAAATCATGCATCCAGATCTCAGTTGTCTTATTTCTCTGTTGCGCTAACATGTCCTTAACTTTTGGATAGGTCCACCGAGTTCTTGTGGACATAGTTTCAGCCTCGGCAAATGCTACACCTGGACTCGGTAGATATCCTCCTTTCAAGCGAGAGGTAATAGTGTTTGCTGGCATTTTATTCAGTAACATTTTATCATTTCGATAATAGCTGTTCTTTTCTAATTAATGATCAACCAGGTTGTAGCTATAGCAAGTGCAGCACTTGATGGTTTCAAGAATGAAGCCAAGAAAATGGTAGTTGCACTAGTTGATATGGAACGCGCTTTTGTACCACCTCAACATTTTATCCGTCTTGTGCAAAGGAGGTATACTATCTTACCTTTCATTTCAATCTTTTTTGTATTCTTAATGGCTGTGTTCTTAGACTTATTGATCCCTCACTGTATTTACTCTTTTAAACATTATGAATCGGGCATGGTTGAGTTCATAATTTCTTTAGTTTTTTTTTTTGCGTGTTTGTTTGTGAATAGAGAATTTAGGATTTTGATGCTTTCACTACCTGTAATTTTGTATCCCTCGGTAGGAGTATTTGCTTAGGACAACTATGACATTGATGTATTCCATTTATTTCTTATGCTTCTTTGTCAACCATCTTTTATGGTTTTGTTATTCTTTCCTGTGAGATAATACCTTAACGGTAAAGTTACCGTGCTTTATGGTGGGAGATTATGTATATTTGTGAGCCTGGCTGGCAGGATGTTTCAGGTCACTTCAGTATGCTTCTTTATGATCTCTATGGCTAGACTTTTGTATCCAAGTAGTCATATTTCTGTAGCTGCACATTTGTTGAGCAAGTCCAGAATTGTGGACTTTACAATTTCACGTGCTTGTTGTTTTCATGGTTTATGAAAAAAATATTTCTGTCTTTCTGACGATGCACTGCATTGACGTGATTAGAATGGAAAGACAACGTCGCGAGGACGAGGTTAAAGGCCGATCTTCTAAGAAGGGACAAGATGCTGAGCAGTCCCTTTTAAGCAGGGTGCGTTTTCATTCCAAATTAATTTGGATTCACGTAGTGGAAAATGCTGTTTATGGTTTTGCATTAACTTCGCATGAAGTACTTAATTAGAAATTCTCATACATGCAAGTTGATGATCAGGCTTCTAGTCCTCAGCCAGATGGGCCCATAACTGGTGGTAGCATGAAATCAATGAAAGACAAACCTAGTCCGCAAGATAAAGAGACGCCAGAGGTCTCTGGTCTGAAAACGGCTGGACCTGAAGGAGAGATAACAGCAGGTTGGTATCCTAATATACGTCTACTGTCCAAAACTCTTCGTTCTTCCCCTACTTGTTTTCCATCCATGATTTAGATGCTGCAAAGCTTCTCTGTAGTCCAAATGCATGCTTTTTGTGTCTTTTTCGTCTTTATCACTTAAGCCTCGATACTCGATAGAACCAACTTTCATGGTCGATAACAAATAATTACTCTTGCGTGTAGGGTACTTGATGAAGAAAAGTGCAAAAACTAATGGATGGAGTAGGCGATGGTTTGTTCTGAATGAGAAAACTGGAAAGGTTAGTATTTAGAGTGTATATCGTTCTGGTGTTGATCCATATATCTGCTGAAGAGGAAGCACTGTAATCACTTACTGAGTTACTGGCTTAACCAATTTCTTTTTTTTTTCTTTTAGCTGGGCTATACCAAAAAGCAAGAAGAAAGAAACTTCCGGGGCACTATCACTTTGGAGGTATCATTCTCTTCCCATGATTTCTTTACTCCTATCAAAGGTGAACTTTAAGAAGAGAAGACTAATAATACGTCTTCATATTCACCTTGTTATTAACATTGTTTACTCATGCTTCAAATTTAATATTCTACTGTTATTATCGATGAGACAATGTGGATACTCTATAAATAACTCTTTTCCTTCCATGTTTTTCTAATATTATCATAAACTTTGTTAATCCACACAGGAATGCACTATTGAAGAAATTCCCGAGGAAGAAGTAGAAAAGTCAAAGAGTTCGAAGGACAAGAAGGCAAACGGACCTGATTCAAAAGGACCAGGTCTTGTATTTAAGATAACCTGCAAGGTTCCCTATAAGACCGTATTAAAAGGTACGTGACCAATCAAAATTTAAAAGTCTAATCCTATGTGCGCACTTCTGAGCTTTTCCTCAAAAACGATTATGTTGCAGCTCATAATGCCCTGGTGCTTAAAGCTGAGAGTGTAGTTGATAAGAACGAATGGATTAATAAGTTGCAAAAGGTCATCAAGGCTCGAGGAGGCCAAGTAGGCAATGTCTCCATGAGACAGAGTTTTTCAGATGGTTCACTTGTAAGTCATCATTCATTGCGAACTTTTATGCTTAATGTTTTATCTTTCTTATTTTCCTTAAAATCTAGTCTAGTTATGTTCACTGGTCTTATGCGATACCAGTTATCACAATGACGAACTGGTCTTATGTTCATTGGAAAATTTACGCTGAAGAGTTAAGACAAGATTGTTGGAAGAGTGAAAATAAGTTAATTATGTCTTAGTGAAAATGGATTTGGTTGCCGTATTATTTTTGTTGAAACTTTTTGCTATGTAAGGGTCAACACTTTTACACTTGACAGAAGTTACGTTTTTAGCATATTAGGCGTTTAAGCTTGGTATACTTGATACTGATTACTTATGGTGTAATCTTGTTTGTATTTCAGGATAAGATGGCTAGGAAACCCGTCGATCCAGAAGAGGAACTCCGGTGGATGTCCCAAGAAGTACGAGGTTACGTTGAAGCCGTTCTCAACAGTCTTGCAGCCAATGTTCCAAAGGTGGACAATGATTAATCTATAACACTAAGAGCCCTTAATCTTTTACAAATATTCGTCGGTCATGATACTAAGCAACGTGAATTCAACAGGCTGTTGTTCTTTGTCAAGTGGAGAAATCAAAAGAAGACATGCTGAATCAACTATACAGTTCCATCAGGTTCAATATCGTTCCCCCTCCTTGTGATGAATTTCATTTCAGTCGCGGTGTGCTTATCTAGCTTCTCTTGAAATTTGATCTCTAGTGCAATAGGCAATGAGAGGATTGAGTCACTTATTCAAGAGGATCAGAACGCCAAAAGAAAAAGAGAGCGTTACCAGAAACAATCTTCTCTTCTTTCGCAGCTCACGAGGCAGCTTAGCATTCATGACAACCGAGCTGCTGCTGCTTCAAGTTGGTCTGACAACGGTGCAACTGGTACATTCATCCTCCTTTTCTTTAGTATAGTATGGTTCCCCTTCGCTCTTCGGTTCAAAAAGTTTGGTTCGTTTTTATGAAATAGGGAGGCTTGGTTTGATACTGTTCTTGGTACGTTATATCTACCGATTGTTCTTACTTTGAATTTCATTGATTGACAGAAAGTAGCCCAAGAACCAATGGAGGTTCTTCAGGGGATGACTGGATGAATGCTTTCAACTCCGCTGCGAATGGAGCGTCGGATTCATTGTCAAGGTACGGATCAGGTGGGCACAGCCGCCGCTACAGCGATCCTGCTCAGAATGGAGATGCAGCATTGTCCAGCTCTGGTAGCAACCGCCGCAGCACCCCGAATCGGATGCCACCAGCACCACCACAGAGTGGTTCATCTTACAGGTATTAGAACCTGAAAGAAAAGGAAAACCCGGGACCAAGTTACTCTTTCTAGTTTAAGAAGGGGACTAGATGATTGATTGTACTACCTGTTTTGTCTTCTTTGTAGATATATACTATCAAACATACATGTGTTTGAATTTGTTTCATGCGTTATGTCTGTTAGAATATTCTTTTCGATCTTATCCACCATTTTTTTAAGCTCCTTATACAGTAGTGATATTAAATGAATTTTGTATCATTTTTTGTCATCCCTCCCTCTGGACACACAAATGATCGTGAAAAAACATAGCATGCGCTTTGGAACACCACCCGGGAGATCTTCCAAACAGATGGAACACACTGTTCTGTCTCCGAATCTTCAAGTTCTTCAGTCCACTCCATCGAAGACCCAAACGAGACTCATAGGCGCGTGTCAAGACTGAGATTATTTCGAAGCCGTTAGTGCCAAAACATAAGTTGCTTGCAGCCAAAGCCTTACTAAGCGCGTCTTCCCATAACCAAATAGCCGCACCAATTTTCGAATACTGAGTCATAGTCATAGGCTGGGATTGATTTATGTAAATCTTTAGAAATTGTGTTATATGGGATTACAAAGTGGTTAGAAACTCTAATGCAAAGTGATGAATCGAGTCATGTTGTGTCTTGATCTTCGGTGTAAAATGATGAATGAATAGATGAGATCTGTGCTTTGCTGGTACTTGCAATAATATTAATGACATATATGCATTGGTGGTCCACAGTCGATAAAGAAATGCTTCATCATATAATCATCTACTGATGCAAAAATCATTTAGAACTATTAATGTTGTGTTGTCTTCATCTTCCGTGTAATCCTAATGATGAATGCATAGATAAGATATGTGCTATATGCTGTTGTTTGATTAAGTTCAGATAAAATAAATGGTGTAGTGTTATTTTTAGTGTATAACAGCTGTGCAATGATCTTCAATAAGTTGCTTAAGTCCAAGTTTCTGATACGTTTTATGTTTCATGTTCTGCTATGGTTTAGATAGGTGCTCTTTTTCTAGTAGTAAGTGTGACCAGTATAAAGATTACGTGTTCAAAATCGTATGCAATGTTAGCTTTATTACAAACTATTGTAAAAATTAAATGTTAAAAAAATTAATTAGATGGGTACAACGACAATATGTAGGTTGAAGGATAGTGACATATTTTGTAAATACTCTAGTAAAAGAAAGGGAAGTTAATTATTTAGGTTAAGAACTATACTATTGTGAAATTACCAATTCAGTATGGCATGAGAATAAATAAAAATAAAAGTTATTCTTTAAAAAAAATAAAAATTCTATTACTTATAATGAAAAGATTGTTAATCGAATGCCATTTCACAAAACTATATAATGACAAAAATATAAGAAGTTATTTCATTATTTTACATTTTCTTATATTACGTTTTTGTGTGGTTATTACACCGTGACATTTATGTTTTTTTTTTAACAAACCGTGACATTTATGTAGAATTTTTGTTTACATTTACAATTAATGACAAGATCATTAGTCATATGCCATTTCACAAAATTAATGGCAAAAATATAAGAAATGATGTCATTATGCTATTGTACATTTTAAATAACATTTTTATGTGATTATTACACCATGCGAATCTACAAACTTATCTCATTTTTATGATCGACATCAAATCATACTAACGATCATTAGAGCATACACTGGACATTACCTCGTTGGTCTCGTGCAAGTAGAATCATTTTAGTAAAATTTCTGCTCATGGTGTAATAGTATACGTATATATATGATCAATCTATTGCATATCTGACATTCAAGGATTTCAATACCGTGTCTAAGCTTAGTCAGGTTGGTTGGATTAGAGTTAATTGCATCTGGTCGAGAATTAAACGAAGAGAATATAAAGGAAAAGCATCAATTATTGTGGCTCCTTTCAAAAGTAATGTTGCTTGTTTAGTTAAGCTTTACTATATACAGAACTGAGTTAGTGCTTGCTGTTACAGGACTCTTCCTTCTCAAAGATTTTGAAAAAAAAACGTTACGTCAGAAGGCTAGAGCTTATTCAAAATGCACCAATTATTTAACTCGTTACAGTTATAAAGTCATGAATCACAAGATTAATCAACGTTTCACTCCTACGTAGACATTCTAATAGTATGAAATAAAAACAAGTTGAATACATATAAGTGTACGTCCAACTCAAAAGCATGCCAATATTGTAATTACAAAGATATCTGCTAGAAAACATTGGGATGCTGGAAAAAAGATCACCTAAATAACTTTAATATTTGGAAATCATAACGATATGATGAATACAATATGAGTTTTGTTTATACAATATGAGTTTCTTAAAATCATAACGATCTAAAATGAATACAATAACATTGGGATGAATACAATATGAGTTTCTTAAAATCATAACGATCTAAAACCATTGAGAAAAGTATGTTCATGCCTAATATAAACAAAGTTTTGTTTTCTGTGTGATATTAATACAAAGTTAGCCACCTAGCTAGTTAGTGGTTGTCCACTAATTACTAGTCGTACGTGGGAACGTGTTTTCATTTTGGGGTATATTCTGCAAGAAAAATAAGTAGGAAAGTAATGTCTTTAACTCTTTATCCATATAGAGTACTTTGGGTTAAAGAAAACGAAGGTCCCAGTTTCGGAATACATTACTCATACGTTCATTCATAATAGCCGTGGAGTCCCACTACTAAACTAAACTAAAACTGCTTCTGGTATCAGCATTCTCTATCCTCACTGACTCACTAGCTTCTCAAGTGAAACAAATATGAAAGTAGATAATGATTTCAAAATTGTGTTCAAACAAAAATAATAATAATGATTTCAAATTATTTTAAACTATGTAAAATAGCTGAGTAATATCTTTCTATCTAAAGTTGATAGATATTTTTATTAACATAAATTTATCAAGAAAATGAGTGATGTACATAGTTATACGATTTATAAATTATAACTAATGAGAATCCCAATGTTAAGTATATACTTTCACTCAAAAAAGAAGAAGAAGAAGTATGTACTACATTTTGCTTGCGTATTATTGAGCTACTCTTAATTAGTTTATTGTTAGACAAATAAAGATGCATGCATGAATTAAAGAGAGAGAGGGTGGAAGGTGGGTTCCACTTTTTGTCAAAGGTTTCCATTTTTGGATATAGTAAAAATGAATAAAGAAATATTAACACTTAGAGAACTAGCTGCTTTTGCTTATTAAGGTTTAAAGGTGCATTTACTCCTCTTTTGTCTGTATCATCATGTTTTGTAAAGTGCTATTGTCTTCTTCTTCTTCTTCTTCTTGTTTAGAATGGAAATTACGTAGAACAAGTAAAAGAATCAAAACTGGTAATAAGAAATTGTAAATGGCATGAGAGATAGTGAATCAGTGACAAATCACCCCTCGTGAACAAAAAAAAAAGACAAAGCATATATAAGCAAGCTTGACTATATTATAATGATAAGTTACTTTCTTGCCGAAAAAAAAAGTTTTTTTTTTTTTTTCTAAAGATGTTAATATGACATAACCCGGTATTCCGATTTAGTATAACATAGGTTCAGAACTTAATTTGCCGGTTATGTGTCTGATTACTAATGAGTAATGAGGATGTTTTTTTTTTCTTTCTTTGGGCAATTACTAATGAACAGATTAAATCTTGTTCTTCACTGGAATTTGTTTTATTGATAATAAAATTACAGGATAAAATCTCAATGAAGAAATCATAAATTATATACCACATGTTATAGATTGGACTTTGTTTATAAGAAAAAACCATATGGGTTTTCTCTAATTGGACATATATAAGACTGCACTTGTATATGAACATGACTCTCATTTTGTTCCATCGTCGTGAATAAATGCACAATATTTTTTCTTTGAAATAGGCGATTAAAACCTAACTAGTTTATGACATGCCATTTCAAAGGGAGGATTTACTTTTTTGTTTTAAAATATTTTTGAGAAAATTAATTTTTATATTTCTATTTTTAGCATGATATTTGTGTTTAGTATTAATTTAATTTAATTTATTTTAAATTTTGATAATTATATAAAATATGTCAAAAACTAATTATATAAGTTAATGGATCCCTAAAATTATGAAATTAAAGTGGTGGTTATATATATATATATATATATATATATATATATATATATTTAAAAGCAGTTAGAATATATATGGTTTATTTTTTAAATAGGTAATGTTAGAAAATAATTGTTAGACTATACATATATTAATAGGTCATGATTATGTTTTAAATAAATAGATTTATGATAGGAGTTGTATTGTTATTTAACTCATTTTGTAGAATAAAATAATGTAAGATGATATTTATATAGATACTACCATTTTTTTATACTTTTAAATTGAATGAGATTTTGATAGATAAAACAGAAAATTTGATAGAAATTGTATTGTATTTTATTTTGTCAAGAAACAGAGTTCCAACACTCCCATAGTTTCTGTACAAACCAAAAAGAAAATAAAAAAAACGAACTGTAAAAAAACGTAGGTTGCTTTGCGTGTTCTATTTAGTCAAACAGTAAACAAGGAAAGTGGCAAGTACTATCCGTTAGTGTATCACCATCTACTGAAATTAAGAAAAAAAAAACAAGTAGTTGACATCTACCATCCCATGCACTCTGCAACCACCTTAACCTCCTCTTTTCATCTAAATTTTCCAATTTAGTTCTTACAGTGCCGACTATATAATAGAATCTAATGTAGTGTCAACAAATTAAATTGTTATTTAAAAGAAAGAGTGAGAAAATGGAGGGTAAAGGGAAAGAGATAATGACGAGTGAAAATGAAAGAAAAGAGAAATCTTGGGATAATCTTCCTGATGATATGAAGTACGAGATTTTCCAGTGGTTTTCGCTTTCGCCTGAGCTGGTTCTTAGTATGTGCAGGATCTCCAAAGAATGGAATAAAGATTTCTGGTCCACGTCTTTGGCCAATCCGTGCATTCTTTTCATGTCACCAGACTCTCGGAATGATACCACACACCTTTGGTTCCACACTGTTGTACAACACAATCTAATCCGGCAGTGTAACAATAAGCGGGACGAGATTCCTAGATTGACTTGTCCCCTACAGTATATGTCCCAGCAAACTTTCCGTGGTTGGATTTGTTGTTACAACAAAACAGGGAGATCGGCCATGGTAAACCCTACAAGGGGAGTATGCACGATGCTACCGAAGGTACTCGGTCTAGAATCGGTAGAGGAAACTCATTTCTATCTTGGATATGATCTGGAAAGGCATGTGTGGAAGGTCTTGTGCAGGTCTTCAAAAGGATACCTTCGAATACTCAACCTCCGCGATGAAAACATGCATTGGAATACCCTCTGCGAGGCAAGCAGGCGTTGCGATTGGAATCCACATGGTAAGGTAGATACTTCAGCGCATCCTACTGACCACAATGCAATCTGTTTACAGGGTAAAATGTACTTCCCAGACGAAAAGTGCTTTATTTTCTTCTTCGACCTTCAGACAGAAGAGAACGAGTTTATTAGGGGACCGATAGGGATCCACCGTTATGATAGACTCGTAAAAGTAAATGACAGAGTAGCAATTATCCTCAGTAGCCCTCATATAGGCTTAATTCGCATTTGGACTCTTGACACAGCTGCAAGAACCTGGTCGAAACTCTACGTGATTCCTCCGCCACCTCCACACTCTCCCAAGAGCAGGTACACGTGTGTTGGTACCATTGGTACCAACAAATTTGTCTTTATACCTTCTACTCCTTTAACAGAGCCTCTACATGTGATCTACTATGGTCCTGAAACCTCAGATAGTCCACTAAAGATCATTATTGATTGCCCAAACAATCCTTCTCCTAGGCACGTTGAGGCCATCCTGGGTTTTCTAGAGACACCGAACTTCAGGTCCACTCAATACAAACTTCGAAACTAATACAGCTTTCTTTCATATTGTTACTGTGATGAGTCAGCAAATAAAGCTAACTATGGAAGACTCATCTCCACCAAAGTGACTTATTCTTCTCTTTTTATTTACTTCTAAGTTTGTAGGAACTATTAGTTCCAATTTGCTTCTTATATAAATGAAAAAACCAAAAAAAAAAAAAAAAAGGCAGAGAAATTTGCCTGAAGTTACATGTGTTCTAAGTTTTTATTTTGCAAGTGTGTTGTGATCAACAATTATAGGTTTATCTTACTAGGTAACAAAAGTTAATTTGTTTCTATGATTCTAGGATTTTGTGTTGTTACTTATACATCTCTTGCAGAGTTCAGGCGTCGTAGTCTTCCTGCTTAGGTCTCACATAGTTTTAGTCGGAATATAAAACTGTTGTACTCACCTAAAACAGAACATATGATTATTTCTTACTTCAAAACCCATATGTTAAGTTCATTTTTATATTGTAGTACAAAATTATTATAGAAGCAAATCTTGAATAGTGTAGACGGTGAGTTAAAATTTTTGGTTGATTTTCTACATTTTAACCTTTAATAAAGGGAGAGGAAGTTTAGTGTCATTGTAGAACTGTGAAATGTGGGCACATGCGATGCGGGTGTGGTCAGGCGGCCACCTCAGAGTCTTTCTCTATGATGGCTTTAATACAAAACATTTCTCTTCCTCACCAGTTGTGAATTCATTATTCACGTATGGGCCTTTAAGAATCAAATGGGCCGATGTCCTATATAAACGAGAAAAAGCTAGTGATTGAGTGCGCGAGAAGAGAGATGGCGGAGGAGGCGATTCTAGGGTATCTGAAGAGCAACGATGAAATCTCAAACTCAGGTGAGTTCGCGGTCGAACAGGATCTTGACCACGAAGAAGTCAAAAACGTCATCAAGAGCTTACAGGGTTTTGGCTACATCGAAGCTAAGGTAGGTTACGTACGGCTAGCTTTGTGAGAGGATTGTATAGATAAGTGATTTAAAAGCATTGTTTGATGTGACAGGTGCTTAGACGGGAGTTTTGGGATTTGACTGATGAAGGGATGAAATATGCGGCGGAAGGGTCGCCTGAGTTTCAGTTTTTCTCGGCTGTTCCTGAGGAAGGTTCCATATCCATTGATGATCTAAAGGTGATTTGATTAGCTTCTTCTTCACTTTGGTCATGTGTAAACTAGTTGTTTTTTTCCAGAGAATGCTAGATCCTTCTGTGTTCCATGTTGGAAGTACACAAGCTCCAAAGAAAAAGTGGGTTGCGATGGGAAAACAAGTCTCTAGAACGGTATTGCATTCTTTTTAGTATTTGAATTGTTTTTTTTTTTTTTTCTTCTCATATATCTATTTACATCTTTCTGTAGGTTCAACATGTTGAAGATAAAGTGAAGGAGATGCTTTTACAAGTAGAGCAAGGACTGGTTTGTTTCATAACTATTGTTATTTAGAATTCTAAAAACCAGATTTTTATTAATTTATGGAGGAGACTAAGTTGTTTGTCAGGAACTTGACAAAGAAAGCCTCACATATCTCAAAAACAGGAAACTCATCATATCCACAAAGTAACTAACATTTGAAAATCGTTTTTCTTTTGTCACTTGGGATATTATTTAATGCTGTTCCTTCTTCTTAGGGCATGGACGGGCTACTGTGATGTAACGAAAGGTCCCAATTATGCTCCCAAAAGGAAGATTTTAGCCACTGATTTGACTCGAGAAAATCTACCAAAGTATGTACTACCCCCACTCCACTTGTTAGTTGTCATTAGTGCAAATTATAAGAAAAGAAATCGATACTCACATGCATGCAGCTGGGAAGAGTTAGAGCTCAAGGAGTATAACTTCAATGCTAAGGGACAACCTATTGATGCTGGCCATCTTCACCCCCTTCTAAAGGTACTCACCTGTTGTATGTCTCTACTTCAAGATTGGTGTGTGTGTGTGTTTATATAACTCAAGTCACAAAGAAATACATTTTTAGTTGATGGGCGCTACCTTTTCTCTTGCAAAAGTTTGGAGTAACCATTGCTTTTCATAGCCTCCCTGCCTATTCATTATTTTCTTGTTCGGTTTCAGGTGCGGAAGCAGTTCAAAGACATATTTTGTCTGATGGGGTGAGACTTTTACCACGTTACTAGTATTTCTCCAATCTTTTTCTTCTACCGAGAAATAATTATTGTGTGGCCACAGGTTTGAAGAGATGCCAACAAATAACTTTGTTGAGAGCAGGTATCTAACTTTGTTAATATTCAGAATAGATTTTGGATATCTTCATTTTTTTTTTTGAGACAAAAAGGGAATTCTCTATTTCTCAACTTTTTTTTTTTGTTTTCCTCTGCCCTGTAGCTTCTGGAATTTCGATGCACTTTTCCAGCCGCAGCAGCACCCTGCTCGTGACTCTCATGACACCTTCTTTCTAAAAGGTTGAATCTCTCTCTCTCTCTCTCGGCTGGTTCAACTGTATTCTAAACTCTTAATTGTAATATATGTTAATATTTGATTGTAGCTCCTTCGACGACAAGGGAATTACCAGAAGATTATGTTGAAAGGGTGAAACAAGTCCACGAGTCTGGTGGATATGGATCGCGAGGGTAACAAACAACTTGTTTTAGATGCTTACTAGCTTCTTGATAGTAGTCAACTAAACTACCTACTTTAGGTATAATTATGAGTGGAAAAGAGAGGAAGCAAACAAAAATCTTCTCCGTACCCACACAACAGCGGTGTCGTCTAGGATGCTCTATGCACTCGCAAAGGTCTGACTTAGTCATATTTCAAATTTTTATTCAGTGAAGGTGAAGCTTACAACATTGTACTCGTTTTCTTTGTAGGGACCTTTCACTCCCAAGAAGTACTTTTCTATAGACCGTGTCTTCAGAAACGAGTCTATTGACAGAACCCATCTGGCAGAGTTCCATCAGGTTGAAGGTAAATAAATTGCACTAGCAGCTAATGAGTTATAACATTTTTTGAGAATTATTTGCGGTAGTCACTAATCATTAAAATTCACACCGTTATTAAAAAAATTCGCCACTTTCGAACTCAGGTTTGGTCTGTGATCGTGGTCTTACATTGGGTGATCTCATTGGTATGTTAGAAGATTTCTTCTCTCGATTAGGTCAGTTTTTTTTTTTTTTTTAATTACTTCTGCCACTTGCCCTTTATTTTGATGCTTCAGAGTCACTTAAGAGAAAAAAGGATTATGGGATTGTGCTTTTACAGGGATGTCCAAGATACGTTTCAAGCCTGCATACAACCCATACACTGAACCAAGCATGGAGATTTTCGGGTACATTCGAACAAACCATCATCTTTAAAAAAAAAACATGACATTAAAAGATTATTTTTTTGTGTCTGCTGCTTTATCAGCTACCAAGAAGTAGAAAAGAAATGGCTAGAGATTGGAAACTCTGGCATGTTCAGACCCGAAATGCTACAGCCAATGGGTCTTCCAGATGATGTCCGAGTCATTGCATGGGGTCTCTCTCTTGAAAGGTACAATAGAAAAGATAAAGACTTTCAGTGACATGTTTTTCTTTTCTTTTTTTCAATCACAGAAAGTTTGCTGATTCTTGTCTGTTTTTGCTTCATAAACAGACCAACAATGATTTTATACAAAATTAAACAAATCCGTGATCTGTTTGGACACAAGGTACAAGATCTTTACTTACTACTACATATATCTGAATAAAGGTTATAGTAATTCTCATTGTTATTGGTATACACAGGTGAATCTTAGGGATATTAAACAGAATCGCTTAGGAATCGAGTCAGCTTTATTTGGATACATGCAAAGTGCTGAAAACAATCTATGATCCTGCAATTTTATTCTCTCTTTTTTCTCCCCTATGTTATATATCAGTTCAAGATCTTATCAACTTGTTTTTAATAGGACATTAAAAGAAGGGGAAATTTGGATAAATACTTCTTTGTGAGATTATTTTCTGAAAATTAGGCCTTCTTAATTTTCTTTGGAAAACTACACTTATTTTAAGTGAAATGACTACATTATCCAGTTTAATTTTTTTTTATAGTTATCTAATATCTAAATTACTATTTAATTTTTTTTGTCAACAAATTACTATTTAATTATTAAAAAAGAAATATTGCGTTTAAGACTTTAATTGGTAAAATTGTGATTTCATTTTTTCTTTAGAATTATAGCCGTGATTCATTTTGCTTGGGCTAATACAAATCAAGATAGGTGTAGACTTAGGGTTTTAGGTGTAATTGTGGCTGTAAAGAGAATCTAGATTAATAGCCCATACCCTAAATTTCTTTTAAACAAATCTGACTTTTCTGTATTTTAGAACAGAAAACATATCGGTTTCTGTATTTTAGAACAGAAAACAAATACTTTTATGTATCCCTATGGCTTAAGAACTTTTAAGGGGTTCTTATTTTACTCTTTTTTTTCTAAAAAAAAAATTAAAAAAGAACCAATCGTGGGCCGTCACGTGTCAGTGGGACTCGTGAACAGTACAAGAACCCCTTAAAAACGTATCTTAATTAAGAGTTTTAGGAGGTGGTTCTTAAGGATTTTAGTGGGCCCCACCGATAAGAATCCCTTTAAGAACTTCCCATAATCTTGCTCTAAGGGCATTTTTATCCCAAGTTTCTTAAGAGGGTTCTTGCACTGTTCGCGGGTCCCACTGACATGTGAGATCCGTGAACAGTGCAAGAACCGCTTCTTAAAACTATTAAATAAAAACCGTTTTTAGAGGGTTTCTTACACTGTTTGCGGACCCCACTGACATGTGGCGGCCCGTAATTGATTCGTTTTTATTTTTTTATTTTTTTATTTTTTTTAGTTAACAAAAAAGAAAAATGAAAAAAAAATAAAAAAAACAGGAATCCCAAATGGCAAATGGAGTTCCTGGGTTAATGATGGCTATACTCTTCTTTTTCAACAGTATATACTCTTAATATCTTTATAATATAAGATACAGTAGTTAATTTGCTCCACTCATCGCTTCCTAAACACTCTTTGACGTTTCATCACATCTCTCTTCTTTTTTTTTGACGAAACCTTTAAGCCATAACCTTGTTCATAGGATCTTTATAAACAAAAACTGATTAGTCAGTGATAGCATTTTCCAAATAATAAAACCCAATTAGTCAGCTATCCTTTTTACATAAGTAAACTTGTTTCTATGATTCTAGGAGCTTGTACTGTTTTACTTTGTCATATATGTATTATCCTAATACTAGCCTGATACAGCATTGTAGCATTGCTGCTAGGATCTCAAATAGTTATAGTCAACACTTTTAATAGTTTAATTGCTCAACTAATGCTAAAGGTGGAAGTGCTGGAGTTGTTATCCAGCATGACTAGAAATCATGTCGGCTTTGCCCACGCAGGTTCGAATCCTACCTTCCATTGTTTTTTATTTCCTTTGAACTGTGTATTCCCATAAACGGTTATGTAATCTATTTTTTTCCGTTCGTTCATTGGTTCAATGATTTTTTTTTTTTTAAATGGTTCATTGGTTGAATATTTCTTACTTTTAAATATATTGTTGTCAACTTATTCTTTTTTTTTTAACTACTGTTGTCAACTTATTCATGAAATAGTTGTACATGATAATACTTTTATACAAATGCCCACATGTGCATTGAATTATAGATGTCTTATGTCATGGACGGGAAAACAGAACTTGTATTCATTATACAAATGATTAAAATATGCAAAACATTATGCGTGATTTTAGTTAACTTGTATTGCGTTAGATACGTACAAGACAGACAAAATGATATTGTTAATATATATCCATAAAAATAGGCGGTTATATATATAGCCAAGCGAGTCCTAACGATGTTATCATTCCAACTATATATTAATCAAAACTTAGGTGAATATACACACATCAAATCAGATTTTACGAAATAAACTTTTGGTATATATACACACACCACCACCTATCTCAAATGAAGATACACTTTCAAGTAACAGAAACTTAAACACGTACGACTTTATGTTTAGTCCAAACCACCATGAGTTGGATCAAACTTCTAAAGCCAAAGTCCCCTTCTCATGGGAGCTAAAGCCTGGAGTCTCAAGAAAGAAGAACAGAAGTGGCCGTGATCAGCTGCAATGGACGCTTACGCCACCTCCATGTCCTCATGCTGAGTATAGTTACGAAGTGTTGCAGAGTCCTCTTGCTGTCTGTCCTTTCACGCCTTCCAACATGGTCAAGACTTCGAGGTCTGGTTTGTCAAGTTTTAGGAAGAAAGACGTTGACCCTTTTCTTGAAGCTTACAGGAAATGTTTAGAGAATAGCCCGATTCGCATCTCTTCTTCCATGGGAAGAAACGTACGAGTTGGTGATCAAGATTGTTACACGACAGGCAACAAGAAGAAGAAGTCTTTGCTTCTATGGATATGGAGTAAGTACTCTTGCAAGTTTCGTACTGATGGATGGAGTACGGTGTCTCGATTCCGTGAATCCAAGAAGAGGATTGATTCCACAAATATGTTTTGATATAGTTACAGAAATTTTATAGATGTGATTGTTCATTAGCAACAATATAAATGTTAATATGAGAGGTTTACTCAATATTCAACAAAACACTATGTGCTCGTGGTATAAATATATGTTTAATGCATGTGTTTTTCAATGAAAATGTATGTTTCTTTTCCACTATTGTTTTAAAGTAAACCTTAAAATATAAAGTAGATACACAAACCAAAAAGTCAGAAAAGAATCCAAATGTTTTATAACAAACCAAATTCTAAAATGTATTAGACATAAGTTTATATTTCAAATTAAGATTTATTATAACCTTTTTATTATATCGATAATATCTACAATAAACTAAATTTCGACACATATTTTCATCAAAACTCATGATTGAAATCATTGGAAAAATAATTCGTTAACCGCTAATAACAATTATAACTTTGATTATATAAACCGCTAATAGCAATTAGACTGACCATCCAACCATCGTGCTGTCTTTTCCTTTATAAATTACACTACATGCCGTTTAAATACAGAAGAGCAGTAAAGCAGAAACCCCCGTAACTTTCGTGTTTAATCCATCACTATCGTGTTTCTCCGACAACAACACTGTCTGAGACTCCGAGGAAGAGTGAAAGAGAGCGATAGACATGGAGAGCAGCGAGGAAGAAGATGACTTACCATCCATCGAAAGCATAACTCCTCAATCAAAGATCGATTCCGTTCACCAGTCTCTCACCGAAAAGGTTCCTTCTTTCTTTCTCTCCCCTCTCTCTCTCTTTGTTTCGCTACTTTTAGTAACTTGCTACTTCCTCTGAATCAATCCATTCCACTTTGAGAATGTTTTATCAAGTGGGTTCGTTTGAATCTTACCCATTGATCTGGTTTAGGAATCTAAAGCTCTCGACTTTATCATAGATTTTAGTACACGATCAAGTACTAAACCTAAGAGTAAGATTTGCTTTATTCTAATGGTTGGTTTGATAATGTTGAACAATGCAGGGGATTAGAAAGCTCTGCTGTGAGCTTTTGGATCTAAAGGATGCTGTGGAGAATATGTGTGGTGATATGCGTACCAAGTACCTCGCTTTCTTGAGGTAATACAACACTACTAATTGCATTTTGATTGGAAGATTCTTTCTTGTATTGGTAGTGTGATAGGTACTGAGATAGAGTGCATGAGGATAGGAGAATCTCTGTTCTACAGAGAGTCTTTTCTGTTAGAGGTCTCTATGAGTATAAATCAGAGAGACTAGAGTTGTGAGAGCGACATTCTCACTGTAGTGTTTGGTTGTTTTGTGTAGAATATCTGAAGAAGCAGTGGAGATGGAGCACGAGTTAGTTGAGCTACGGAAGCATATTTCTTCTCAGGGGATTCTTGTGCAGGATCTGATGTCTGGACTTGGCCGTGAGATGGATGAATGGAAGCGATCCTCTGGCGATGCAGATGACTCAGATAGCTCTGAGGTTGAGGATTCATTACCTAATGAATTAACTGATCCAAAGTCTGAGTTCCTGGAGAAGATTGACCTTCTTTTAGCTGAACATAAAGTGGATGAAGCACTTGAGGTAATGGATGCCGAGGAAAGAAACAACCCCGAACTTAAAGGATCAGTTGAGATGTCATCTTACAAGCCTGCTTTTATGGAAAGAAAGGCTGTTCTTGAGGATCAGCTCCTTAGGATCGCTAAACAACCTTCAGTTAGTGTTGCTGAGCTGAAGCACGCGTTGAATGGGTTGATCAAATTAGGAAAAGGACCTTCAGCTCACCAACTGCTTCTAAAGTTTTACGCCACAAGCCTCCACAGAAGAATCGAGGCTTTTCTTCCTTCATGTTCCTCCTGCCCAAACACGTTTCCAGCCACGCTGTCTAAGCTTGTTTTCTCTAACATCTCACTGGCTGCTAAAGAATCTACAGCGATGTTTGGTGATGATGATAATCCCGCGTATTCCAACAAAGTTGTTCAATGGGCAGAGAGGGAAGTTGAGTATTTGGTTCGTTTGGTTAAAGAAAATGCAGCTCCTTCAGAAACAGTTTATGCATTGCGTGCAGCCAGTGTATGTCTTCAAGACTGTCTTAACTATTGCAAAGTGTTGGAACCACAGGGATTGATCTTGTCTAAGTTGTTCTTGGTGCTGTTCCGGCCTTATGTTGAAGAAGTGTTGGAGCTGAACTTTAGACGGGCCCGAAAGGTTATCTTTGACTTGAACGAAACTGACGAGGGGTTAGAATCATCTTCTGACTTTGTTGCGGTGTTATCCGAGTTCGCAATCGCTTCAGACACGACAATGACAGATTGTAGCATTCGGTTCATGCAAATTGTGCAAGTAAGTTAGCTTTTTAACACATCTTTATTTGTATGGCTCTGGAGACCTAAGTTTATTGAAGCTTTATTTGTTATTTCAGGACATACTTGAGCAGTTAACACATGTAGCTGTGTTAAACTTTGGCGAAAGTGTATTAGCGAGGGTTTTGCAACTGTATGATAAATACATCGACTTTCTGATCAAAGCCTTGCCTGGCCATGCAGATGAAGACGGTCTTCCAGAGCTTCAAGATCATACCATTCTCACTAGAGCTGAGACAGATTCAGAGCAGCTTGCTCTTCTTGGAGCTGCGTTTACAATACTAGACGAACTTTTACCAAAATCACTTGTTAAAGTCTGGAATCTCGAGATTGAAAACGGTGGAGGAGATGGTGGTGATAGTAGTAGTCCTTCTCTAATCAGTAGCTCTGCACCGGAGTTGAAAGAATGGAAACGCCACATGGTTCAATCATTCGACAAACTCAGAAACTACTTCTGTCTGCAGTTTGTCTTGAGCTTCATCTACTCTAGGGAAGGACTAACACGATTAGATGCACTTATCTATTTAACCGAGACACCAGATGACTTGCATCTCCCCTCTTTACCGTTTCAGGTCTCTTCCTCTTCTTCCATCCGGTTTTATAGTTCTTAGTTGATAAACTTTGTGTCTCTCTCTATATGCAGGCATTGTTTTCTAAGCTACAACAGTTGGCCATCATTGCTGGGGATGTTCTTCTTGGGAAAGAGAAACTGCAAAAGATTCTACTAGCCAGGTTAACAGAGACAGTGATAATCTGGCTATCAAACGAGCAGGAGTTTTGGAGTGCGTTCGAGGATGAGTCAACTCCACTTAAGCCATCTGGGTTGCAACAGGTAACACACTCTCTTCTACCACTCTTATGTACATCAGCTTTGACAGATGAAGTCTTTGCTACATTCTGCAGTTGATACTGGACATGAACTTCACGGTGGAGATAGCCAGGTTCGCGGGTTATCCATTTAAAGTGGTACAGAACCATGCATCAGTGGTGATCAATAGAGCCATCAACATCTTCTCCTCAAGAGGGATCAACCCACAAAGGTAAAATACAGAACACTCTTTGAAGATCTCTCAACATGGAATTTAACTAAAAGTCTCTGTGGTTCTTTCAACCAGCTCACTTCCGAAGGCGGAGTGGTTCACGGAAGCAGCCAAGTCAGCTATCAACAGGCTGCTCATGGGCTCTGATGAAGCATCAGAAGCCGAAGAAGAATATGAGTGTGAAGAGGAAGAAGAAGATGGTCACATCATCCTCCCTGAGATAGACGAAGAACACTCAGACTCGCTAGAAACCTCATCGCTTTCAACAATGGATTCGTTCGAATCATTTGCTTCTGCGAGCATGGCTGACCTTGAGAGTCCCAGCTTCACGGACTCCGAGTCCTGACCAGTCTTGTCTTTTTTACTGTTAGTATTGTATCATCGTACCAAAAACATATTGTCGGATATATACTGGTTTAGCAATATAATATGATTGTATCCGGTTAAGGTCGGTTAACCAAGCAAATAAAAGCCCATTTATGGCCCATATCGATGACTCGGTTCTCGAGTGTTCGTCAAGTATAATAAAAAAATATTATTCAGACCATTGTTGACAGAGAGAGAGGATAAAATAAGAAAAGTCGCAAAAGTCGCAAAAGTCGCAAGGGGTCACTTTCTCTCACTCTAATTTCCTTTGGCTCCAAGGCGGTCTCTCACTTATATATCCTTCTTCCTCCTCGCTCTCTCTTTCCATCTTTCTCCCACATACAGTCTCTCCCTCTCTCATCCCCTGAGAAATTGATTCCTGAGATTGTTCTTTATTTTCTCCTTCCGTAATCTCTCGTCAGGTACCAACTTTCCCCCTTTGTGTAGGGATTGTTCGCGATTTCAGTTCTGGATTTGTGTAATTTGTCTCGATTCATTTCTAATCGTTCGTGTTTTGGTGAATTATCTGGTGCTAATGCAAATATTTTAGGGCTTTTAATGTGCTAAAGTCTGAACCTTTTTGCCATTATGTGCAGAAGCACTACACCCATTGCATCAACAGCCACCACGACGGGTTCTGTATTTGTGGATTCAGAGAAGAATATGAGCTCTCAAGTCAGGAGAGATAGGCCTCGTTCCAATCCTCACCAAACATGGGTTCCTAGAGGTGCAGCTCCCTCCGTTGTGAATGACCCTTCTTTACCTCCTACTAATACTGACCCAAGTCCACAAGCTGGTGCTGCTGCTGCTGCTGCTGCTGCTGCTGCTTCTTCACGTCGTAACGGTTCTGGTCGTCCCTCTTATAACCAACAGCAAAGGAGTCGTGTTGTTGGCCCGCCTCCACCTAATCGACAAAGAAGAAATAATGCTCCTGGAATTTTGCCCCAAAGAGTCGCGTCTAGGACTCGGGGGAAAAAGGTGGTTAAGGAGGAGAACATTGTGTTGACAGACCCGAACTTGCCTCAACTTGTTCAAGAGATACAAGATAAGCTGGTGAAGAGTTCTATTGAGTGTATGATTTGTTATGACATGGTTGGACGGTCTGCGAATATTTGGTCTTGCTCAAGCTGTTACTCCATCTTTCATATGCATTGTATCAAGAAATGGGCTCGAGCACCAACTTCCATTGATTTGTTGGCTGAGAAAAATCAAGGTGATAATTGGAGATGTCCAGGTTGCCAATCTGTCCAGTTGACATCAGCAAGAGAGATATGCTATCGGTGCTTTTGTGGAAAGAGAAAAGATCCACCATCTGATCCGTATCTGACTCCACATTCATGCGGGGAGCCATGTGGGAAGCCGCTGGAGAAAGAGTTTTCTGCAGTAGCTGAGATGGATAAAGATGATCTTTGTCCTCATGTCTGTGTCTTACAATGTCACCCTGGTCCATGTCCTCCCTGTAAAGCTTTTGCTCCACCTCGTAGCTGTCCTTGTGGCAAGAAGATGATTCATACTAGATGCTCTGAGCGAAGATCTGTTCTTGTTTGTGGGCAGCGTTGCGAGAAGCTTCTCAACTGTGGGCGTCATCGATGTGAAAGGACATGTCACGTTGGCCCTTGTGATCCCTGTGAGGTACCAGTAAATGCGACATGCTTCTGCAAGAAAAAAGTGGAGACTGTCATTTGCGGAGAGATGAACGTGAAGGGAGAGTTGAAAGCAGAGGATGGTGTGTATTCATGCAATTTTAAGTGTGGGAAGTCTCTTGGATGTGGTAATCATTTCTGTTCCGAGGTTTGTCATCCAGGACCTTGCGGGGACTGTGACTTACTACCCAGTAGAGTTAAGACGTGCTATTGTGGAAAAACGCGTCTAGAAGAGCAGAGCAGGCGTAGTTGCTTAGACCCAATTCCTTCTTGTTCAAACACTTGCAGGAAGCTTCTTCCGTGTGGGTTACATACTTGCAACGAAGCTTGCCATTCGGGTGATTGCCCTCTTTGTTTAGTCAAAGTCAACCAGAAATGCCGGTGTGGGACGACATCCAGGACTGTGGAGTGCTACTTCACAACCTCTTCAGAAAAGGAGAAGTTTGTGTGCGCTAAGCCATGCGGGCGTAAGAAAAACTGTGGGAGGCATAGATGTAGCGAGCGTTGCTGCCCTCTCTTGAACGCGAAGAAAAATGATCTATCTGGCGATTGGGATCCACACGCCTGTCAATTACCATGTGGGAAGAACCTGAGGTGCGGGCAGCATTCTTGTGAATCCTCATGTCACAGTGGCTATTGTCCTCCTTGCCTCGAAATGATATTCACTGATCTTACATGTGCTTGTGGAAGAACTTCGATTCCTCCACCACTACCATGTGGGACACCTGTTCCTAGCTGCCAGCTTCCATGTTCGATTCCTCAATCTTGTGGCCATTCTGCTACGCATGGATGCCATTTTGGAGATTGCCCTCCTTGTTCTGCCCCCGTGGAAAAGAAATGTGTTGGTGGTCACGTGGTTCTCAGAAACATATCTTGTGGGTTGAAAGACATTAGATGTAACAAGATCTGTGGAAAGACGAGACGTTGTGGCTTGCATGCTTGTGCCAGAACTTGTCACCCAGAGCCTTGTGACAGTTACAATGAATCTGAAGCAGTTCTGCGTGTTACATGTGGACAGACGTGTGGTGCTCCTAGAAGAGACTGCAGGCACGTTTGTGCAGCACTATGCCATCCTTCTTTGCCTTGTCCTGACTCGAGATGTGAATTTCCAGTTACAATTACATGTTCGTGTGGTCGCATAACTGCTACAGTCCCTTGTGATACGGGAGGAGAAAGCGCCAGCAATCTTCGTGTTCAATCTGTCAATGAAACCTCTGTTTTGCATAAGCTTCCAACGCCTCTTCAGCCTGTTGAGACGAGCGGAAACCGAATCCCTCTCTGGCAAAGAAAGCTTACGTGTGATGATGAGTGTGCTAAGCAGGAGCGTAAGAGGGTTCTTCAGGATGCGTTTGATATCACTACTCCAAATCTTGACTCTTTACATTTCGGCGAGAACTCTGCTATGACAGAGATTATTTCAGACATCTATAGGCGTGATCCGAAGTGGGTACTGGCTGTGGAAGAGCGCTTCAAGTTCTTGGTACTTGGGAAAGCCAGAGGAAGCACAAGTGCCCTCAAGGTCCATGTCTTCTGCCCGATGCAAAAGGATAAACTAGACACGGTTCGGCTTCTAGCTGAGAGGTGGAGACTTGCGGTTAGGAACGGAGGGTGGGAGCCAAAAAAGTTTATAGTGGTTCACGTTACACAAAAGTCTAAACCTCCAACACGGATCATTGGAACTAGGGGTGGTGCTGTCTCGGTAGGCCACCCACCGACCTTTGATCCGCTGGTGGATATGGATCCTAGGCTTGTGGTTTCTTTATTGGATCTTCCGAGGGAGGCGAATATCAGCGCGGTGGTGCTGAGATTTGGGGGTGAATGTGAGCTTGTTTGGCTGAATGACAAGAACGCTTTGGCCGTGTTTCACGACCATGCACGAGCCGCCACTGCCATGAGGAGGCTGGATCACGGTTCTGTATACATTGGAGCCGTGGTTGTCCAGAACGCCGCGCAATCTCAGTCACTCGGTAATGCATGGGGTAAACTACCCAGCAGCTCATCCTGGGATGTGCAGAAAACAAATCCATGGAAGAAAGCAGTGATTCAGGAGAGTGATGACTCTTGGGGAGCTGAAGATTCCCCCATTGGAGGATCATCTACAGATACTCAAGCCTCTGCGTGGCGATCAGCAACGAGCAACACTCCAATCGTTACCTCAACTAACCGTTGGAGTGTACTTGAGACGGAGAAGCCCAAAACGTCTGGTTTGGAGCCATTGGTTCAGACAGAAGGGAGCAGCAGTTCAGAAGCTGCCGGTAAACAAGTGGTGGAAGGCTCTGGGGAAGGCTCTGGGGAAGAAGTGGTGGATGATTGGGAGAAGGTATGCGAGTGAGAATATGACAATGACGATGATTCTGATTTTTCTACTTCTTTGCTATCTATTACAACGGCAGGTTCAGACTTCTATAATTTAGACAGTATGCGTTTCTACGCCCCCATTTCAGAGCCTAGATGATGGTCAACTACGTGACGTTTCTGTCTTGGTTGGTTTAAACCATAAAACTATTTGATTGTTCAGTTGGCTATATTGTGAAACGGGATGTCTTTCTTTTCGAAGATATTTGAGTTGTTTCTTGACTATCACGTAATGAAGTGATAAATACATTACGAGGTAATAAGGTTTTTCATTGAGTTATTTAGTATATGTACTTTCTCGTGAAAATTATGGTGTAACAATGTTACTATGTTTCCAGTTAATGAGTTGAAATAACTGAATTTTTAGAATTATCTTTTCTTTGTCGATTTTAGCACAAAAGAGTTATGTAGAACACCATTCGACAAAGGATTAATACATCAAAGGCCAACTAAGTCCAAAGGAGTGTAAAGAGATCACGAATAAGTTGTAAAGATTGAAGATTCCTGGAACATTCACCTTCTTAGTATAATCCATTAATAAAAATCAGTTTGTGCACATACACAAACACATATAGACACAATATATATATATAATGTTTTCAGCTCCAACCATGAAAATATAGTAAGAAGGAAGCTGATGAATCTCGTGTACCTAACCAATAGCTTTATATATCCAAACAAATCAATCCGTTCTTCATCTGAACTCGTGCTAAAAGTGCTGGCTTACACGCCTATGGGAGAGTTCCTTACACAGCGGCTTATGATGTGCAAGTACAAAGCTAGCCATACCGTGACTATAACAGAAGATTTAGCTCCAACATATCCAACTACTTGGCGTCCTCTCTCTGTAACCTCTTCCTGAACAACCTCAAAGCTTTTTCTAAACCCTTGCAGTGTCTTCAACATTATGAATCCGATGATTGATTTCGTCGTCTCTAGTGTTACTCTCCCCGTTACATCAAACATAAACCTCCGGTTACTTGGAACCGCTAATGTAGTTGAGATAGCATCTGTCCAACCGTTACTCTTGCTTCTCGAGGAACCACAATCCTCTTCTTCAACCTCTTCTATCACAGTACTAGACTTAGATGTAGTAAAGACTTCATGAGATGTCCTAACGACGGTTTCAAGCGCACCGTTACAGACAGAAACAAGAACGTCTTTGACACTATCCTGATGTTTAGGATTCGTCATGCCTTCAAAGATCTGATCAAAAGCGTTGATATCCATCGTCTTGTCTAAATAGACAGCCACCGCTGTGCTAGTGAACCTCTCAATGCAATCAGCTAAAAGCTCTCTACACCGATCATCACAAAGCAAACTCAGCCACTGAGGCGTCCTCTCCTCAGAATCATCACGTTTCACACCAGCTTGAACCTCCTTAGAGTGAAACCCAAGGACGAGATTCTTAGCAAAGCTACCAACAACAACAGAGAAGAAACCAGTACCAGACTTTGAGAAAACCTTATCAACCACTTTATCAACAACACCTGGCTCCGAATCATTAACATTACAAGACTCAGACTTGTACCCACGAGAGACACCAATTGTCACAGCCTGAGAGACCCTTGAGAGAGAATCCGTGAACTCGTTGGAAGTTGTGATCTTTGCGATCTGTTTGAAGCTGTTCGGGATTTCATCTGAATCGGAGCTGAGAAAATCCTTCAAGTCTCGTGAGACGATGGTCATGGTTTCGGCTGATTCGGAGATTAATTCGGCTACGGAGAGGAAAGCTCCGAGAATCTTCATGAGACGTTGTCTCTTCCTGGTGACGGATGGTAAATGATAAACCTTGTAAGCTCCGTAGCCGGAGACGCCGGAGATCGCGATTAAAAGCAGCCATTTTTTTCTTCGGTGAGGTGAAAGGAGACTCTTTTCTCCAAATCGAAGAAGCTCCATTCAACAATAAAAGAGAATCTCTCAAAATCAAATTTGCAAAAAAAAAGACAGAAAATTTACAGATAAAAAAGGGGGAGGGAAGATAGATTGCGAAAATTAGGGTTTTATGATCCGAAAAAGGATAAAAAACGGTTTAAGAATCTGTTATTGACCTAAACGAGAATAGAGGAGACAGATAAAAGAAGGGGTCTGTATGAAAATCAATTTGGCGTGTGGGGAAGAAACAGAGGTGAGAGGAAGAGAGCGAAGCTCGATGACAAGTTGGATAATGAATATTATTATTAAAAAAATTATTTATCTATTTCCGGTTTGGTTTGATTGGATAATGAATTATCTACACACTTAACGACATTTGTGGAAGGTGGTTATAAAAAGAGAAAATAAAAAGGTACTAGCTAGTAGTAGTAAATTTTATTTTAATTTTCATCAATTTATATGTCGGTGGTCTTGTCGCCCTCAAGTTTTTTTTTCAATTCATCGTGTTCAAGTTCGAATTGGATAATGAATTCGAGGTGTTTGATACCCGGGTCAATAGCATATCTATTTTTATAACATGTGAATGTGCTTCATGGAAATTAAAAAAAAAAGTTGCGTAGTAGTCAAGTATCTGATAAAATAAGTTACAAATATTTGAAGGACATGTGACGAATCAATCATATACTACCATTTGCTTGATAAAGCACCATTTTATAATGTTACGTATACATCAACCCATATACGGAATCGATTTTTCTAGGGATTGGTCTCTTTAACAACTCGCATTATAAGTATAGACAATAACAAAAAAGGTACAGAAAGTTTTTAATATATTTCTCACTTACTGAATAACATATCAAATTTGCTGCAGTTCAAATCAATGCGACAGTATTACATGTTATCTACTTGAATCTTGAAATTAAAAAGGATATGTTTGAATATATATATATATTTAGTTGTTTCTAGAAGCATTTGATAGATCTGCTGTCAGACATGACTCCACATGTATGGTCTTAACTAGTTTTCAAAAGATAGAGAATTTTTCTAATAAGATGTGCCCATACCTGCAAAAAGTCCAAAGTCCAGACCCATCAATGTTTAGTTGCCACGCTTCCCGTGTTTTGTGTCCGCACCACGTTTAACATGTCTATGAAAGTGAACTACCCGGTGTAGCTAGGGGAAAATCATCAGAAGCGTTTTGGAGTTGGGATGTTAAATGTTCCAGCTAGTTTTTAGCCCTATATATGATCTCTCTTTAAGTAAAACATCAGCAAGTTAATGTAATTTCAAATTATGTATCCACGTTAGTACGATAACTCATATACTACAAACTATTTAGTGAGAAAATGAAAACTTACTAACTCGGATCAATCAGTATATACTTAAGGTAATGTTAATGATTAGAATTCTATCAATTGGGCCTTCTGACTGCCTCTCTCCACCACCCTTTCCACAATTATTTTTGTAAACCAACTCTTTTGAATAGTTTAAGCCACGTTTGATTCTCTCAACTCAATTATTTCTTCTTAAACACTCGGTTTTATTTTAAATACTTATGAAAACAGTTTCAGGAACCTTAAAAACCACATCATGCTCCAAAAACAAAACACATCGATCTTTCAATAAAAAAAACAAAGAAAACCAAAAACCATTTATTAAAAATAGAAAAAAGAGCATGAGAAACGGAGGACAAAACAAGAACAAGTTCTTGAGAATCATCTCAACACCTTTTAGAGCCTTAAACAAGTTCTACGTGAGAAGCATCACTGGTTGCGTATCTCGGACTCATTATCCCTCCTCTGCCTCAGTGTCTGATCTTTTCTCAAGAAGCAGTAGTTCCTCCTCGGCAGCCTTCTCCTCCTCCGCATCTTCCCGGAGAACCACCGACTTAGTTATTGACGATTATTACAGCTAGCTAGTGAGAGCTGCGTCTGTTAGGAGTTTAGGGCACAAGAATGAGATCGACATGTTTATACAAGACAAGCTGAAGCAAGGAGGCTTGCCGAAGAGCTCAAGCGTAGGAATGGCGAGGATAGATGAGGAGGAAGAAGCAGAGGAAGGATCTGTGAATCCAAAGACGAAGAAAGTCTCTGTTCTACTGTATCCTCGTAGCAAATCATATGCTGTTACTGGTAGCCCTAAATTTTTGTCTTTGATTTTTTTTTCGTTATTTTAGTAATATGTGGATTGATTATGATATTATTTAGCTCGAGCACCATGGAATAATAATATAAGAAGTATATATCTTTTGCCAAAAAAATAATACTTCCTCTGTTTTAAATCCATGTTTTAGAAAGTTTTTTTTTTTAAAGATACATTTTAATGCATTTTTAATGGTAAATTATAAATGTTAAAAAATAATTATGTTTATCAGAATTATATTGGTTAAAATTGTGAAAATATTTAATTACAAAAAACAATGAAGTGACAATAAAAAATTTAATATATTTTTCTAATATTTATGAAAATCTTGATATGTGAACTACTCTCGTGTCCAGGTTTGGTAAGGGCATCATTATCCCTAGAACCCCTAATGGGGTTCTTAATTATTATTATTTTTTTATGTTTAAAAAAAAAAGAACCATTCGCGGGTCGCCACGTGTCAGTGAGGCCCGCAAACAGTGTAAGAAACTTTCCAAAACCAATTCTTATTTAGTAGTTTTTAGAAGCGGTTATTGCACTGTTCATGGGGTCCGCAAACAGTGTAAGAACCCCTCCTAAGAAATCCGGATAATCATGCTCTTATATCATGGAAGTTTAACCTAATTACGCCTTTGTTTTTGTTATCAATGATGTTGCATTTTCCATGTTAAATTTCAGTTGTGTTTTATACTGTTTCGGAGGAACAAAAAAAAAAAGAGAGCATGCATTTATGTCATTGATAAACGCGTAAACCTTCAGTATTTTAATTTCTTGATATAAAAGTCGAGTGTTATTATTCCACATTAGTGTTTACAGATTTTCTAACCATAATGATGATCCATGTTTCGCACATTCAAAAAGTGAATATTTTGTTGAATAAATGTCCGAAACATACAAGTCTCGTCTCATGCTTCAATCACTTAACCTCATGCTCATGAATTGTTTTTCTATTTTTTGTCAGAATTTTGAGCGATTTTAAACTACTTTGTTTTGCTATATACAAGTCAATTTTAGGATTTTCCATGTGATTTATAAAGCTTTATACATACATATGATAATTATTAAAGCAAGGAAAACTTTTCTGTCGTGTTTTGATTTTCATATAATTGTTGTTTTGTCCATGACCACACTACCAACTACATCTATTTTAGCTAATCAAATATTGACTATCACAGGGCTGCATGCTCACTGTTACAAAAAAATTTATAATAAATTACATTTTAGTCCGAAACCCGTATCCTTTTCATTTTGTCGTGACATGACATCATGTACTCTCCTTAACTGTGAACAGATTGATAACAAGATAGATTTTTTTGCTCAAATGAGCTTTTAATAAACTAGAAATAGATAAGTCGTGAAGACTTTATTCAAGTGCAAAAATAAGAGAATGGAAAAAAATTGACTTGTCAAAACAAATATGAGAACGTTTTAGACGAATTTCATATAATGAGAAAATAAATGCTTTGGAACAGCCAAAGTAACATTTCTTCTTCACATTAAAATCCTATTTCTATTACTAACTCACTTGTCCTAACACACATGAGCTTGTTGACATTGTTTTGGACATGTGCATTAACCATAATTTCTTAACTGAGGTTCTTAGCTTCAGGTAATAGACAGTTTTTAATTTTTTTTAGTTTTTAACTAAAAAAATCTTAGAATCATTTTTTAAATAAAAAATATAAAAAACATCTATTAGCCGGAAAAAAATAATTCAAATTATGAATTGAGAACTCCAGCTAAGAGACTAAGGTTAATCATACTCTTAGCTTCTTGTCTTACCTAATAAAGTCTACACTCGTAATTTTGGTTTCTGGATTTTATTTCTACAGCTGATTGTTGTGTGTTAAGATTAAGAAACAAAGATATGTTTATGATCTGCGATCAAATACAGATTCTAGGAATCTTGAGCATCATTGCAAATAAAAGAGGTTGTGGGCCATTGAAGCTTTAGTTAAAACTTAAAAGTACTTAGAAAGAAGGGTCCACATAAGTAGTCTCCTTGCGCGTGGTCAGAGGATCTTCTCGCTTTAGCTGGCGTCACTCTAATCAAAGTTAATATATTCTGATGAAAATGAATTTTAATTAGGAACTGATACCTTTAATCTAACCTACTCCATTAAGGTTTCTTAATCATTCCTTTACTCACTTTCTGCGTATGTCATTGTTCTTTTACAGCACATGAAACGGAGATTAAAATAGTATTATGTCTGTACATTAGCTAATTGGTAATTAGACAACTATGCACATCTAAGATCAATATGTGATATATGTAACTTGGAAGTCTAGTGATAAAAGTTGATGTGAGGATAGCAATTTGATTCGAGATTATACTATGATTCATTATTTTACTGTTTTACATGTATGTCATATATGATTTGATCGGTAAAATTGTTTTAAAAGTTTTTTAATCAGATTTGTCCTGTATAAAATTCATATACAATTTTAAAAACATTTATGCTTGTATGTATGTAACTATGTATACATATCGTGAAACAGTAATATAGTGTGGTCCCGTATTAAGTAATAGAGTAAAGTAGAATGAGTTGTTTTTAAGTCTTGCTTATCATAATTTGGTTGGATTAGATCTCAATACCTTGTTTGCAATGATGAGCATCATTTCCAAGTTGAATAAATAATTTAAATTTCCCAATGTAAGTATATTTGTAAATACATACCTCTTACAAGGGTACATACACATATCTTGTTGATTTATTACGAACAAATCTGAAAAGTAGTGACATACTCCAACATTGTTTTGTAATTGTGAAATATAATTCGATAAACAATACCAAATGTTTATAGAAGTTCGTAAAATACAAATAAATTTTCATAAATTTGGAAATAGTTTTTAATATGAAAATATCAAAGTATCACTACTTTTTATTTGAGTAACCACTATCTACAATCTACATAGATAAACCATTTAATTACTTATCAGATTAATTGTTGAGAAAAAAAGATTGTTTTTGGAACAAAACACATGTATAGACAACCGCGTCTAGTAGGCACGAGAGGCCTCTCACCAAATAATTTTTAAAAAGTTTGACCATGATTTATGGTTGTTGAGGGGGTTAGTTGTCCCATGCCCTATAAGAACTAGTACGAGACTATAGTGTGTCCAACTCTTGTAACACAGCTGTAGCTCGACTATATACATATTTTAATTTATCTTTTTCCTAATGAATTGCAGATTAGATTCCTTTTTATTCCTTATGTTTCCTGCTACTGATATATAATTCTTTTGTACTAATCTAGGATTATTTCGTTGACCAAAAAAGTTACTACTAGTGTTATTTTCTGTGCTTGGTGGTAACATAAGTTAGCATTCTGTAACTAGATGCAACTGTTAGCTTGTTTCTACCCCATCTTCAATAATCAAATATGTCTTCGGGGAAAAGAAGACAAGTAAATCTTTAGAAGTTGTCAAAAACTTTGCTTGTTTTCTGAAAATGACAACACAGCCAAATAGTATCACCTAGATTTTAGGATCCTCAATAAACTTTACGCACTGTAAATTCATAACTGCAAAAGGTCGACTTGTTTTCCTTTTCAAGTTGCAGTATGGTAATATGTTACAAAAACAAAACAATATATCCTTCGGGCCATATTCCACTTATTTTAGAAAAATTTCAAACTACCGTTCAATTTCGAGAAATGCAGAAAGTATTATGTTAATTATCACAAGCTTATTCAAGTATGACTGTCCAAAAAAAGAAAACATATATAGCCCTTATTGTAATGAGAGATTAAACTTATATATAGAAAGGAAATATAGTAAAAGAATAAGAATATGTTTGCGTGGATCCAACGGCGTAGAGATGAGATCTAAACGTAGTGGTTTTAATCACACGGCTGCTAGAAAAGCTGACCGGAAAATTATTCTAAAAGAGGGTTTGTTGGCACTCAGAACAAAAAATATGAGTGTGTCACAGCAAAGAGTCTTCTGTTAGAATATATAGTTGGCAATTTCTGTCAGTAAAAATAGTAATATTATCTTACACATATACACATGTAGACGTAATCATATATATGCATGTATGTGTACTTATATGTTATGATATTCTAAAGCACAATGTCAGAGAGTAAAATCTAGAAAGCAAAGCTTGGGCATGAAGGGAAGAACCACTTGCTTCTACATGAGAATTTGAGATAATAAATACTGAATAAAAACCCAAAGTGAAAATGACTGTAATTTAAACACTTTCAAGGTGTAAAAGTTAAGTAAGACATGTATCTATCAAGAAAAAATGATAAGACAAGCTAAAGAGGTTAGATTAGGTTGTGTAATAATGAAAAAAGAAAAGAGCAGAAAAAGCAGTAGGCAGTAGTTGTTCTGTCTTTTGCTTTAATAATCATATTATGTCTCCTCTGTTAGTGTTAAACTTCAGCAGCTTTCTCTTTCTCTAGGTCTTTTATTGTCATTAAACACAATTATTATAACTGTTTCTTTGATTCTATAAAGGTTGGAACTTGATGCTTGCTTTGATATTTGTTCAAGTACCCATCTTGTGAATCTCTCATTTATTTCACTTTTTTATTGTTCCCCCTTTAAATTCTTCATTCTCCCCATCCAAGCAAAAACAGCATTTGATACCATCTCTTATCTTGTTTTAGGTTTGCTGTAAAATGTTGAACTCCCACCCTAAAATTTGATTCTTGTTTTGTACTTTTTCTAAGGGCACCACAATCTTGGAGTATCTCAAACAGGGTTTGTCTCTCTACTTTCCTTCCATTTATTAATTCTCTAATTATTGCATCTCTGATCCTAACAACTTGATGCTATCCAATGGGTGTTGTGTCAGTTTCCTTCATTTTAAATTCAAAACGCTTGACTCTCTGATCTCACAAGCTTACATTCATCTGGCTTCTTGTCTATGACTTTGCTTTCTCACACACTCTTTAAAAGCGAATCTACTTTTTTCCTATTTGTTAAGCTCCTCTGAGCTGTAAGTTAGCTAAATCCATTGCTTGTTACCACTTTATGCTCTGAATGTTCTCAGCTTTTTTTTGCCTATAATAAGTCTATTGTTCTCTTTACTTACTTTCTTCCCTTGACTTGAGTACGAATAAGCATTTATCCTAGGCTTCTCTTCTGCTACATTAGATTTGATGCTCTCTTGATTTGTTTTTCTTTCTCTTTCCCACTGTATAAAACCTACAGACTGGTTTAAGTTCCCTTGGCAAGTCTTGCAAAGTACACCAAACCAAGTTCTGAGGGTTGGATCAGAGGAATGGGTGGTGAGAGTAGTGAAGGTGAGATGGGGTTTAAGCATGGAGATGAAGAGAGTGGGATCTCAAGAGTTGGAGTTACATCAATGCCTTTGTATGCAAAGACAGATCATTTCTTCTCTTCTGCAGATTGGGATCCAGTTGTTAGTGGTGGGGGTTTCTCAAGCTCACATTACACTTCAATGGCGATGGAAAATCCAGGGATGAGTTGCTTCTCTCATTACCAGCCTGGTTCTGGTTATCCGGACATGCCTGCTAGTCTTCTTCCTTTTGGCGATTGTGGAGGTGGTGGTCATTTTCTTGGTTCAGACAAGAAAGGAGAAAGTGTTGGAAGAATGAGCAGAGCTGGAGAGTCTCATCAGGTTGCAGATGATGTTCTTCTTGGTGCTTCCCCAACTAGAAAAAGAAGACAACTAGAAGCTGAATCATCACAACGGAACAAGGTAGGTTTGGTTCGGTAGCATTAAGGTTCAAGGTTTGATACTCATGTATGATGTGGTTTGGTGCTGAAACAAGTGATTCTTGTTACATTGGCAGAAAGCTGTGGAGGAATTGAAAGAAGACACTCAAAGGGGAAGTGATCAGAGCCAGAAGAAACATAAGAATGATCAGAGTAAAGAGAAGGAGAGCTCACAGAGTGAAGAAGCACCTAAAGAAAATTACATTCATATGAGGGCAAGAAGAGGTCAAGCTACTAATAGTCACAGTCTTGCAGAGAGGGTAATAACATATCATTTGACTATTGGACCTTGCGTTTTAAATTTCCTGCCAACAACTGGTTTTGAGAAGTTTGCTGCTTTTCGTTTGTTCTTTGAAGGTTAGAAGAGAAAAGATCAGTGAAAGGATGAGATTGCTTCAAGAGCTTGTTCCAGGTTGCAACAAGGTATTGTACTTAGAGGTGGCTTTTAGCAGCTTGATATTTGAATAAAATTTGATGGAAGTCTTTGTTGTTGATACTTTGTTCAACTAGATCACAGGAAAAGCGGTTATGCTCGATGAGATCATCAACTATGTTCAGTCATTGCAACAACAAGTTGAGGTAAGATTCATCCCAACAATGCAAGATTCTTGAAATGTTTAAGTTAGTTTTGCTTGTGTATGGTTTGAAAGAGGCTCTCCTTTTGATGTTTTTTTTCTCCAGTTTTTATCTATGAAACTCGCAACGGTGAATCCAGAACTCAACATTGACATAGACAGGATTCTTGCCAAAGATGTAAGAAGATCAGAATCCCTCCCAAAACTTTACAATGAAATAAGTAACAATAGTTCACAATGTTATGAATCTGCATTTTCTCTGTTCAGCTTCTGCAATCAAGAGACAGAAGCACTCCTACGCTGGGGCTGAATCCTTTCAGCAGCTTTCAAGGGACCATACCGAACGTTCCTACCACAACAAATCCACAATACAACCCATTACATCAGGCAAGCAACAGCAGAAACAACATACACTATCATATTTTTGGCACCACATTAGATTCTCTTACATATTTCTTTTATATTTAATCGTGCAGACAACACTAGAGAGTGAACTACAAAGCCTCTACCAGATGGGTTTTGTCTCAAATCCATCGACTATGTCTAGTTTCTCACCTAATAATGGTAACTAAAGCTACACCAACTTGCTTCTCTCATGCATCTCTCTGTCCTTTCTTCGTTTATTTTTGTAATTCTCTTTTTGATATTTTCTACTTATCTTAGGTCGATTGAAACCAGAGCTCTAGTACTTCCAAGGACGAGTTCAAAGAAAATTTGCAGAGAGAAAGTCAGTGAGAGAGTTTGTATAGGCTTTGGTTTGAAGTAACATATTTGTTCTTTCTTATTATTATTATTATTATTATTATTATTATTATTCTAAAAAAAAAACAGAATGATTTGGATTCTTTGTTGTTGTTTTCTCAATGAAGAATAGATTGATTAAATATGGAATCAAAATACATAGTTTTAAGTTTAACCAAGTGAATATCAGATTTTTTTTCAAGAAGATTGAACTTACCAAAATGTAATATAAGATTGTTATCCATGTGTGTGTCTACTCATGTTGCTTAGTAGTATATGACAAAATATATCTTTATCATTCTATTTTGTTTGTTTCTGAAAAATAGCAACGTATTATCAAGTACATATTTCTTGCTATTTACAGTTTCTCTTTATATCATTTAGGAAAAGCATTCTTTTAATACACTTCTCACAAAAAATGTAAAAACAACCCAAAGAAAACAACAATCAGACCTACTTAGCCAACAACTAGGCATTAGGGACATATTACCTAAGTCTACAAGGTTACAACTCTTGAAACCTTGAGCAAATTCCAATAATAACTATTTACGAGAAAAATTAAGGGAAAAACTACATTGTAATTTTAATTAGCTAAATTTTAATTTCTGTCGAGATTCAGAAAAAAAATCACAATCTTCACCATATTGGTTTAGTATTCCATCTAAGCAAACTGGGTATATTGCATACGACATAAAAGCATGTTGTTAAAGTCCAACTATAGATTGTCCCAAAAAAAAAAAGTCCAAATATAGTTAATGGAATATTTAATAATAATATGTATGGTCTTTGTCATGGGTCTCACACACTCCCCACGCGATAAATACATTGAATTTTATATGCAACGCTTATAATACTTTCCCGGGCAAAAAACGGTTTTAACTGTCACTGTAGAATTACACGTGTCGTAATCGTATCGGGTCGACACATCGAACGGTTATAAATTAGCCGACATGGTAGTCATTATCACCGGGTAAGTGAAGACTTTGGCGACGTAGAGAGAATCTCCACCATTCTCGTCATGCCACGTCATATGATCTGGCATCTTCCACATTTACACCACACACAACGTGGAATTTGTCGACTTAAAATCATTTATCGTTTTTTTTTTGTTTGTTGGGTTTTTGATTTTTTCCGTAAATGATTAATAATTATCCTCACCTAATAATTTTCTCTTTTTTCAACTTACTTTATGTTTAATAAGTTTTTTTTTTGTGACAAAGAAAACGAAAAGTTGTTATTATTTGTATTTTGTAGATTTTATTAGCATCAACGAAAGTTTCTCAGACTTTTTTTTTTGTTGGGTTTATAATCCTCACCTAATAATTATCTGACTTTTTGTTTTTTATTATTTTTGTGAACAAAAAAAAAAAAAAAGATTTAAATATCTGAACTTTTGTAGATTATATTAGCATGTGGGAAAGTATATGAACTTGGACGCGAATTCTCCGCGGAATTGAATTATAAGGAACATCGTGAATCTTGCGAATACTTAGGGTTTCTGATTCTCTTCGGTTTTTTTTTGTTCATTCTTTCAAGTCAAAGCAAAGTGTTCATCTTTTCCGTGTAAGTCATCCTTTGCTCGAATTATCGTTTTTTTTCGTTCTCTTCTTCTGTTTTGTGATCGAATCTCATCTCTTGCTCTGGGCTTTGTTTCTTATTTCTATTGTTCTGGAATCATATAATGTAATTCGATTCCCCTGTTTTTGTGGTGGGTCGCCATGGTTCGTCATAGAGGACGATGGGTTTAAGAAAGTTAATTAGATTTTTGATTCCGTCTTGGGTTTGCTCCAAAGTTTACAACTTTGATTCTATTTTTTTGCATGCCCTGTCACGTTACTTGTGCAGCTTTTGAGTTCAGTCAAAAACAATTCCTTTTACTGCTACCACTTTTGCTAGATTTCAATGTTGCAAACGTTACCACTTGCGTTTCATGGCCTTATCTCTCTTTGAATTGCATGTCTTTTCTTATTCTTTGCTTTGTCCTTACAGATCTTTAGACAGCTGATTATGTTCTTCTCTGTTTAGTAAGATAGAGTCTGAACAAAAACAAGAGTGAGAGATGGATGTCTCAGCGCTCTTAACCTCTGCTGGGATTAATATTGGGATATGTGTAGTCCTTGTGTCGCTTTATTCCATCTTAAGGAAACAGCCGTCCAATTATTGTGTTTACTTTGGCCGGATGCTTTCTGGTGGAAGAGTTAAACGTAATGATCCTCTTTGGTATGAGAGGTTTGCTCCCTCTCCTAGCTGGATCGTCAAGGCTTGGGAAACTACTGAGGACGAGATGTTGGCTGCTGCTGGTCTTGATGCTGTCGTTTTCATCAGGATGGTCGTTTGCAGGTTCAAGATTCAAAACTTGCTTTTATTTTTTAACTTTTAAGTGAATTAGATAAGCATGATGTTTAACCTTCTGTTTTTAAAAAATAAAAAACTCTGCAGCATTCGTATATTCTCAATCGTTGCAGTCGTTTGCATTTCCTTTGTTCTACCTGTAAACTATTACGGACCAATGATGGAGCACAAGGAAGCTCATCTTGAGCCATTGTCAATATTCACTATTGAAAACCTTAATCCACGCTCAAGATGGTAATGGCGGCTTAGCTTCACTAGTATTCTCCTGTATATTTCTACTTGATTATGTCTCTCTTTGCAGGATTTTAAATGGTGGCGTCTCACATTGTATAAAATGATAGCAAAGTGCTGATTCTAGTTTACTTTTTTTTTTTTTTCAGGCTGTGGGTTCATTGTCTTTCACTCTACATCATATCCTCTGCGGCATGTGCTCTTCTTTACTTTGTGAGGATCTCATACCCTAGTTTATGCTCTTTGTTTCATTGTATCCTCATCGTTTTGTTCTCTCTCACTCTGTTATATGTGTTTGGTGTCGCTGTAGGAGTATAAGACCATAGCCAAAAAGAGACTGGCATATATTGCTGCATCGTCCTCAAAGCCAAGTCATTTTACCGTACTTATGCGTGCTGTTCCTCAGTCTCCTGATCAATCTTACAGCGAAACAGTGAGACAATACTTCACAAATTACTATGCACCAAGCTATTTGTCGCACCTCATGGTCTACCGTGATGGCATCATTCAGAGACTGCTGGTATGCGTTTTTGAGTTACTCTTTCAAAGCTGTTAGTGCTCTTGTCTTAGAGATTGATTTAAATCTTTTCACTCTTTACAAAGTCTACATGATTCTCATTTTTTTTTTCTACAAATTCAGCATAATACGTCCTGTGTTCTGAAGTATACTTCTGTTTGTTGGATGTCACGAATGCTTCTTCATTTGATAATATGTCGTCAAAGATTGATGAAATAAAAGAAGAATAACTCCTTCCACGGATTTAATTTATTTTCTGTATCTGTTAAAGATAATAGAAAGTTCCAGGGAATTATATTTTTGATGATGCACATTCTTGGAGTTTTGTTAGTGAAGTTCTCTTTATAGTACATGAGTTTCTTGTTGGTTTCCTATGACCATTTTCAATGAAATAAAATCCATAAACGACATGTCACATGTGAATGGTGTGCGCTCAACTGAGTTCATTTATAGATTCTAATAGTAATCGTGTCAATTTTTTTATCAGCATGATGCGGAGAGGATGTGCCAGGCCATAAAGATTGTTTCTCCTGATATAAGTTGTAATCCAAGTTTGAAGTCAAGCTCCTTTTGTGGAGGACCTACAGCTACAAATTCTTTTCAAATCCTCGCTGCTAACGAGGCTGACAGTGTCAAAAGACTGGAGCTTGGTGACTTGACTTTGACTACGACCGAGGAAGTAAGGAACTCTTTTGCCTTTTGATAGGTGAACTTTGTACTTTACATGATGATCTAGGACATAGTGTGTGGTTTCTACTTGTTGCATGCTTTACAACCAGAACCTGAAAGATTGACATCTTTGTCTCCTTGCTGTGACTGACACAAATTGAACTTTAGAAGTAATATTGAGTCTCATGGAACCTAGAAAAAAAAACACTGAAAAGTTGAATGGACCTTGAGTAAGTTTTTCTGCTCATTTGCAGGAACGTCCCGTTGCTTTTGTGTTTTTCAAGACTCGTTATGATGCTCTTGTTGCTTCTGAGGTTCTTCAAACATCAAATCCTATGTTATGGGTGGCAGACTTGGCTCCAGAGCCTCATGATGTGTACTGGAGAAACCTGAAAGTACCTTATCGCCAACTTTGGATGCGAAAAATTGCAACCCTTGTTGGTGCTGTTGCGTTCATGTTTGTGTTTCTTCTTCCTGTTACTGGCATTCAGGGTTTGACACAATTAAACACTATATCGAAGAACTTTCCTTTTCTAAAAGACCTCATGAAAGGGTGAGTTTCCACCAGTTTCCTTACTCGTGTGCAATACAAGATTCTTGTTCCTACTGACTTTAATTTAATCACCCCTTTGAAAACTATGACAGGGCTTTTATGAACCGGGTGATCACAGGGTACTTACCAAGTGTGATACTGGTTCTATTCCTTTATACCGTCCCACCGTTGATGATGTACTTTTCAACCTTGGAGGGATGTATTTCTAGGAGTCTGAGAAAGAGAAGTGCATGTATCAGAGTTGTCTACTTCACCATCTGGAATGTGTTCTTCTTCAATATCCTCTCAGGCTCTGTTATCAGGCAGTTAAGCATCTTCTCTAGTGTGAAAGACTTACCTGCACAACTTGCTAAATCAGTTCCAACACAGGTAACCACTCTCAGCTAACACTCTTCTTGTGGCCTTGTTATTGTTGGATTCTGAATATGGCCAGTCATTGACTGTGTATGCAGGCTGGCTTTTTCATGACCTACTGTTTCACGTCTGGTTGGGCTGGTTTGGCAAGTGAGATCATTCAACCTGTGGGTCTTATATGGAATCTGATATCGAGAGTCATCGTCAAGAACAAGGATGCCTCATATGAAACACTTAGGTTTCCTTACCATACTGAGATTCCTCGGCTACTCTTGTTCGGTCTCCTTGGTTTCACCAACTCTGTCATAGCGCCTCTAATACTGCCTTTCCTGCTCATCTACTTCTTTCTCGCGTATCTTATATACAAGAATCAGGTAAGCATGCAAGGCATATCATCTCTCATCCCTTGTACATGAACCAGGGATTCAAATGTTTTCTTTTGTCGCAGATAATCAACGTCTATATTACAAAATATGAAAGCGGTGGACAGTACTGGCCTATCTTCCACAACACGACAATCTTTTCACTGATCTTGTCTCAAGTTATAGCTCTGGGATTCTTCGGTTTAAAGCTATCATCGGTTGCTTCAGGTTTCACCATTCCATTGATTCTTCTCACCCTTCTGTTTAGTGAGTATTGCCGGCAGAGATTTGCTCCTATATTTCAGAAATATCCAGCTGAGGTATGTACATAAGACAATACCTCTTTTCATATTCTTGATTTGCATCTTGTGGGATCTTGACGGGTGAGTTTCTTTTCAGATTCTTATCGCTATGGACAGAGCAGATGAGATCACAGGAAAGATGGAAGAGTTACATAACAACTTGAAAACTGCATACTCTCAGATACCATTGTGTTCTCAAGAATCTAGCAAAGCTGGATGTAGTCCTCCTTGCTCAGACCAGGAGTTAGCAGCTGCTGAGCAACTGAAGCAAGAGAATCTCGAAGCAGAAGTGATAAAAGCGTTTCAAAGAAGTAAATCTAGTCATGATCTTGAGGTGAAGTCTTGTCCCAGTGGTTCACCAAGGCGTTATTCCCCAGGATTTGCCGAGATATATAAACGAACATAGATACTTGAAGGATTGTAAAGTTGTGCCTGCTAAATTGAAATGTGAATTTTATAGTTACTGCAGGTTGAAATGAAACAATATTTTTACTTGTTGTGTACAAGTAGGAACCCTTTTTCATAGTTTTTGCGAAAGACAAGAATATTTTTACCAAGGAGAAATGAGAAAAAGAGTTTTCTATATCATGTATGTTTACATAAGTGTTGTTCATTGTGGTGTATACACAGCTTAAAATGCATAGTAATCTCTCTGTGGCAAAAGGTTTGATGATTGGTTTATCAGTTGATACATGTGACCCATCCTTTGGTATCTTCAATCAATCCTGTCTGAATACCGACAAGAACCGAACGCAGTTTCTGGCAGACTGATTCATCCCCGGTTTCATACTTTACTCTGAATGTTTCAGAAAAGATAACACACATCAGGCCAAATCTTTGTTTTAAAGTTGGAGTAAAACTAGATAAAGTCATTGTGAGCTTTGTTTACCTTTTGTCCTGATATGTTATTGTACCCACAGGAGCAACTCCTACAGCAGTTCCTGTGCAGAAAACTTCATCTGCATCCATTACTTCATCCACATGAACTGCCTTCTCTACTACCTGATCATATCCCAAGTGTGTTATGTTTAGTTTCTTCAGCTCTAACATAGCTTTGATTTGTTTTACCTCATAACCTTGATCACTCGCGATCTCCATCACACTTTTTCTAGTAATCCCCTCGAGGATTGTTCCATTGGTTGCAGGAGTTGAGATTGTCCGACCCTGAACTAGTGTTATTAGGAAGATACAGCACAGAGAACTAGTGTTTATGCTTGTATATTACCTTTATCACAAAGACGTTGCAAGAAGAAGCTTCCTCAAGATACTTCTTCTTGACAGAGTCTAGATAAAGAACGTCTGAAAACCCACGACTCTTGGCTCTACTAAGTGCTTTCAAAACCTACAACACTTTGTTTTATAAAAACTTGTTGTCTCTCATCTTTGAAACTAAAAGTGAGTTTCAATACTTACTGGGGCATAGTTTGTAATGCTCTTTACTCCTCCAGCTCCACCAGGAGCTGCACGGACATACTCTTCCTCAACATAGAGGTTTAAAGCAGCAATACCTTCCTATAAACATGTAGAGAAAAATATTTGTTAAACGTTTTATTGTCACTGAGAAAAAAAAAAAAAACAGGAAGAGAAAGAGAAGATACCTTGAAGTAGTTACCAACAGGAGATGCATAGACAATGAATGTATATTCAGGTGCAGGTCCTAAACCAAGAACTGGACCACTTCCCATCAACAGAGGCCTAATGTACAAAGACCCTTTCCCTGAAGGAGGAACCTGACCACAACACAAAAGTCACTCAGATCCCAAAGGAAACCTCCTCAGAGGATATATAACGTTTGTTACAAGAAAGAGTTTTATACCCAACGCTTATTTGCAAAAGCGGTTTGTTTAACAGCATCAACAAACTGATCAACGGAAGGAGAAGGCATGAGCATCCGTTCAGCTCCAAGCTGCATTCTAATAGCGTTGTGTTCAGGGCGAAACAGAAGAAGCTTCCCATTTTCTTTCCTATATGCTTTTGTACCTTCATATATCGCCTGTGAATAGTCTCAAAACCTTCATTGGTTAGTATAAAATATCAAAGACAAAATCAAGCAACATTTGTGGTTACAAGAAGAGTCTTGCCTGTCCATAGTTTAAGACACCAGCAGAAGGACTTAGCTGAATGTTACCAAAGCGACTAAGTTCCCCTTCAGTGAACTCACCGTCTTTTGAGCATTTCATGACATACATGTAATCAGCTGGAGTTAGACCAAACCCTAGATTATCCCAGTCCACATTAGCATACTCACCATCTCTATATAATAATGAAACAAAGATTGTGAAAACAAAGCTTTCCAGTGGAGAATAAAAATGTATTGGTATATGAGTTGGATCTAAACTTACTGATAAAGAGGTTTATTACGCTCCTCTCGCGAGACTGATGCAGCTTGTGCGTTGTACTTAGAGAAAGTTTGTAGCTATTCATCAGAAAACCAAAGACAAAAAAAAAGCATTCTCAAAACATGTTTGTATATTGAGATTTGAATGAGTTTTGTCTGAACAAAAGTTCATAGTTTATACCGCACGAATATGTGTATGAAGAGGTAGAACCAGACTTTTACGTAGAGATGAGATTGCTTTGATCATCTTTGCAGAGACTTTGATGCTGGTTATGGAAGATGATCTTATTGATTTAATAAAAACTAGAAAATTCTTGAATGATTTAGCAAAAAGAGAAGACCAAGAACACAATGTGTCAAATTAAGTATCCAACACGTAAGTGATCGCCAAGCTTATGTGAAGTGTCTTGCTTTTATCTTGGCAAATTGTTGAATTTTTTTTTCTCAAAGTGGAAATTGGTTAGAGTTGTTATCTTGTTTTTGTGTTATTATTATGATTATTTTTTTTCCTTTGCTTCGTCACTTGTGTCTATCTACCAGATCCGATCTAGACATGTGAACTAATGGAAGATCAACGGAGTCTTTGTTCTTGTCTCGCTTTAATGGTTAATTACCAAACAATTAACGAAAATTTTGGAAATATCTTATTTTTGAATTGGTCAATTATTTTAGTTGGCATAACATATATCAGAACTGTTTTTCTTTTGACATCCACCATGTGTTTCTTGTGCATATAATGTTAAATTACATGAAATTTCAATAAATGAATTGTTGCATCTATTCTTGTGCATATAATGTTAAATTACATGAAATTTCAATAAATGAATTGTTGCATCTATTTTATATTTTTTTTAAAATTTCATTACAACTACCATATCGATGTGGGATTGGGCTGGATTGTCCGAATCAGATTATATTATTTTAGTACTTGTCCATCATGTGTTTGCTGATCGGATAATACATATACTCTATCTTTTTTTTTTTTTTTTGGTCAAATACATATACTCTATCTATGTCATCCATTATGAACGTAACTTAGTAACTAGTAACGTATGATACACGTTAAAACGATGAATTGCGTTATAATCTGGTATTTTTTGTTTTTAACAAAATATTTTCAGTGAAGAGGGTGCTATTTAAAGAAATGATAAGGGGTGGTAGTGTATTTTTCGAGAAATGTTGACCAATGAAAAAATAATGTTATAATACACATTATAGTATATGGATGGTGCACTTTCAAGGAAAGATAGTCCAAGTTCTCATCATCAAGTGTGCGTTGTCTACTTGTCTGGATTATCAATAGCCCTCCATACAGTAATAATATGGATTGTTTTCAAGATAAATTATTATCTTACAATATCCATTATGGGAGTTCCAGAGATGGTGGGGATAAACTCGACAAGTAATAGCCACATCAGATGCAGAGTTTGTCAGTGATAAGTTAAAACTTTCGGTAAATGTCTCACATCATCGTCTTTTCAACGTTATCACGTTAGCGAAAGAGCTTTTTGATTTGATAACAAAGTTTTTCATCCTATGCTTACCAAACATGTCCCTTTCCATTATCATCTTATCAAAAGTATCTTTGTCTCACCCATTCGTTTTCTTCTGGTAATATTTTTTTTAGTTCAAAATCTAACAACCAAACTTAAAAGTGTATCATCTATGCTAGAATCACATACCATGGAAGCTCAAAGCTAGCAGAACTAGACTTTGTTAACTACCAACAGTCCTAACAATCAATATTGCAGAGTACTAGACCCTAATCACAAATTCACAACACATGTTTTAGCAAAGAGAAACATTAGCAAGCAAGTTAACTAAAAGAAGTAATTATTAAAAGTACTGCTGAGTGAACCAATCCTAGATAAAATCTTAATTCATGCTCACTCACAGATCTATACAAGCTGATTTGTGAATAATAAGATTACTCAAGTGATACAGTTTCTCCTAAAAAATAAAGAAAAAAATACCAGACTTGCAAAAGTTCCCTAGTGTTTTGGTTGATCTCCTTGAAAAACTCTATAGTCTATAGGGTTTGTAAATCTAAATCTCATAATTTGTACATTTTGGGCTAATTTGGCATTTCAATTACAGGCTTTTGGGCAACATAAATTATAAATTGTTGAAGTTTTAATAAGTTTTATCTTATAAAATTATACATCAAAGAGTGCAACATAGTGACTCTTTTTCTCTCAGATTAGTCAATCTGCAACACCCAGTTCTTAGTGTCTTGGATAGAACCAGTTTGTATTCCGACAAGGATAGATCGAAGTTGCTGTGTAACAAGCCCATCTCCCACTTTGTACTTAGTCCTGCAGATTTATCAACAAATAAATGTATAATTCCAAGTATATACATATGCAGAATATCCATGTATGTGGAGAAGAAGAAGAAGAGACCTTGTATTCTGAAACGTGATGCTTCCAACAGAAGCAACTCCAGCGGCAGTTCCAGTGCAGAAAACTTCTTCTGCTTCCTTCACTTCTTCTACTGGAACTACTCTTTCTTCCACCTGTTACATTACATACTTCTCAAGAATTGCAAAAGAGTGTAAATGCAGAAACAGAGAAGAAAACACTCTGTTTCTTGGGTTTCAAGTAAACTTACCTTATAACCAAGATCAAGTGCAATATCGATAACACTCTCTCGTGTGATCCCTCTGAGAATAGTCCCATTTGTAGCTGGAGTCACTATTGTATTCCCCTGAACCGACTCAATAAACTTCAGTTTTTACATTAACAAAAGAAGTCTTCTTAAAAAAGAGTTCCCTTCTTACCTTCACAAGGAATATATTAGCAGCAGAAACTTCTTCTATGTTCTTCTTAGTTTTTGCATCAAGATACAACACATCCGAAAACCCTCTCGATTTCGCTCTTCTCATTGCGTCAAGCACCTTTGTTTACAGTTCAATACCAAAACAACACTCACCTATGAACAGAACACTTAAGACCATATCCGAAACAGAACTGACTTGAGTGTTTTAACTTACTGGACCGTAGTTAGAAATGGCCTTAACGGCACCAGTTCCACCAAGATATGCGCGTGGAACCACCTCCTCAACGTAGAGGTTCAACGCAGCTGTGCCTTCCTATACAAGCAAGCAAATTCAAGATCAAGAACAAGATCAAGACCAAGGTAACGTTTAAAAGCACTGACCTTAAAATAGTTTTGAACAGGTGAGCCAAACACAAGAAAAGTGTACTCTGATGCTGCAGACACACCCAAGCTTGCTCCACTCCCAAACAACAACGGTCTGAGATACAACGACCCTTTTCCCGGAGGAGGAACCTAGTGAAAGAAAGCCTTAGCCTAAATCAAAGATCATATCAAGACAAGGCTGGCTCAATAATTTTGTCCCCTAAGTAAAATAAAAATTAGATCCTTAGGGCATCTTTATCCAAAGTTTAAAAAAAAAATTTTGCACTGTTCACGGATTCTGCTGACACATGAATTATGCAATAAGCATCTCATCTCTTAACCTATTTTTATTGGTTTCTTACACTGTTCGCAGATCACACTGATATGTGTCAGCCCGCAATTGTTTTTTTTTAATTGGTAGAAAAAAAATTAAGAACCCCATTTTAAGTTATTAGATTAAAAATGACTTTAAAATTACCATTAATTTATTTTTTTAACATTTTTATATTTTATAAATGACACTTTTACAAAATCTTCATATGATATATTTTTTGTATAAAATATTTTTTCGGATCCAAAAAAATATATAAATTTATAAAAATCTGGACTGGCAATTATAAAATGGAGGGACACGTGATTGGACCGGGGGGGCGGTCACACCGCATGTCCTCCACTTAACCCAGGCCCTGTATCGAGGAGAAAACGATATTTTACCCAACGTTTGTTAGCAAGAACGGTCTGCTTGACACCTTCCATAAACTGTTGAAGAGAAGGAGAATGCATACACATTCTCTCAGCTCCTTGCTTCATACGCATGGCATTTAGCTCTGGACGAAAGAGAAGAACCTTACCTTCTTCTCCTCTGTATGCCTTCATACCCTCGATTAGTCCCTGCATAATCCACCAGAAAAATCGTTTATTATATGAATATTTTGTGTGTGTTTTTGGATAAGATTTGAAAACTTGCCTGGCCATAGTTGAGAATTCCAGCAGCAGGGTTGAGGTCGATGTTGCCGGAACGGCTAAGGAAACCTTGTTCGAAGTTTCCTTCTTTACAACTTTTGGTTGTGAACATGTAATCTGTTCGTACAAGACTGAATCCAAGGTTGTCCCAAGCTACATCAGCATACTCTTCATTCTCACTGCAACATAATTAACAAACGTTCTGCCTATTAAATGATTTCTTTATATATTTTGACATATAGTTTTGTATTCTTACGCGCATATATGCAACTATATATTTTATTGAAAAGAAACTACTAGCACTTTTTTTTTTGATAAAGGGCTTGCAACTAGCAGAAAATTCAATTTAACTTTTTTGGTTTCAGCATTTTTTACCATCATTGAATGAGAATGGGTTGAACTTGGACCCATTACGTAGTTTACATATTGATGAGACCTCGTAGCTTGAGGTCCTACACATAATATTTAATATAATCAGAAGTACAGGTTTTTGTTTTTACTTTCTTTTCTTTTTTTCCCATTTTAACGTTTTTGTATTTTATCATATGTGGCGGTAATGACAAAAGAAAGGACAGATTAACGTTAAATATGGTAGGCAATATTACCGTTCTGACCTCATCATCTCGGAGACATGTTCTTCTACAACAGAAGCTGCTGCCTTGGTCCCATGCATACGAAAGCCACAGATCTGTAATGTTCATGAATACATACCAAATACGAGCGCGTTAGCTTCAGAAAAACCAAAATGTCCTTTTATCTTACTTCAAAATATAAGTGTAAATTTTGTTTCTTTCCTTTGTGGAAACAAGAAATTGATAGAAGAGTAGAATGGTTTATTGGAATACAAACCTTAGAGAGATAAGAGGAAGTTGTTGAAGATTGAAGTAAGCAGCGGAGAGCCATGAAGAATGTTGTACGAGCTCACCAAACTGAAACTCTGTTTAAAATATACAGACAAACTATAAAGAAGGGAGTGAAGTCAGAGAGAGCGAGAGAGGGTTGATATATAGGGAGAGAGAGTGACAGAGTAGAAGAAGACAGTGCTGGTCTAACATTTTAATTTCTTTTTGATGCCCTATGTTCAATTACAATTTTGTGCTTTGTAATTTTTTTTTATGTCTTATATATATGGTTAAAATTATCATTTAAAATCATGATGTCTTAAAGCTGTTTATTCTTTTATATATGCTTTGGATCAGTTAAAATCATGAATTTCTAGCTTCGAAATTCTCAAAATACATATATGTTTATGTATATATTTATATTAATATTTAATTAAAAAATTCTTAACTTTAAAAAAACTCAATCTAAAAAATTTTCTGTAAATATAATTTGGGTTAAATTTTTCATAAAATTTAAAATCTCTTAGTTAAATATTAACATTAATGTGTACATACACATATCTATTCCGAGAACTTCTGAATTGCTCGTAGAATTGTAATTCATGTGACATTCACGTGCTTTCTTCTAGATGGTATTCAACTTGTTGACCACTAGTGATCGAGTAACTTAAAAGTGTGGTTACGGTTGTGTATTGACTCTTATCATGTCACGTAAAATATCAATAGTGAACTAAATGCATACCAACTTTATTTCCTTATATAGTTCATCACTGAATGAACCCTTCTCGTTTCAATTTTAGGTAATACTATATGCTTTTGAAGCCATCCCAATTGTAGTCTTGTCTCGTCAATTTTATATGTATGGGTGGTTGTGAGAATCCCTGTTCGAATATCTAAATTGCCAACAATATTAAGGATGGTAATGCAAAACAGTTGGACAAGTATGAGATTCTAGGTGGTGTGGATCATTCGTGATTGCTCTTATTAGTAACACTGACTCAACTAACGCATGATATTTTTGATCCACTGCATGTGAATGACTTAGTTATTTCTCTTAAAAAAAAACTGAATGTCTAACATTTGATAAATTTGCATTACCACTGTTCTTGTAAACTCTGGTAAGTATATACAATTTAAACGAATAGAACTATTCTAATCATATCATTTAGTCAATTAGAATAAATTACCGTTCAATTAGTGTATTCCAAATTTAATGACATCCACAACGCAAGTTATCTACTTATAAAGAGTTCACCAAAATCTGTTTATTTAATACGGATATTAGTGTTTTACCTAATCAAGCATACTAAAATAGTATAAACTAGCAAGTTTGGTGAGATTTCTGAAAATGATGTGGGATCTGAAGAGGAAAGATTTTGATTATATATAAAATCAACTTGTTTAAAAAGCTTGTGTGGACCACTGAATATATCCATATTTTAAAAATATTAACTGATGTTTGTATAGATTTTTTTATATTTCTGTAAGAGTATAATAATCATGTCATGATAATTAAAAAATCTGACAAGTTGATATTTGAACGATAATACTAACAAAAGAACCATATTTACGTCGCAAAATCCATGTAGATATTATTTAATCCATGCAAATTTCGTTGTAACCAGTAGATTCCTCTGCGGTAACAGATTATATAAGTTGGTAAGAGTGTCAGGTGATTAAAATTTAATACGTTAAACCTAGTGTTTTGATTCATGCAAAAACAAAAGTGTCAATTTTTTATTTAAAGAAGTTGTGGAAAGAATACAAATGATCTCAGCGTCCCAAAAGTGGTGATAGATCTAATGTGATTAAGGCGGAAATACATCCAAACAGAGAACATATTCGTCGATATAATTAGCTTATTTAGACTCTGTCTTATTAATTTGTAACTCTTAATTTTAATCAAAATATCAATAAGAGTTAGAAGTGATTTCCGAATAGATTCTCAACTTAATGTTTCTAAGTCTTTTTGAGTTCCAAGTAACCAAGCAGCTCTGCGCTTCATCGTTCTCTCCGCCTTTTATCGTAATTTGCAATTATGTTCTAGACTTCATATTTTTTTTAAAAAAAAGAGAGTTTAATCTAACATAAAAACAGTTGTGGTGCATAAGTTTTATATAAGAATCTCGGTGTTACACAATTACAAGTCAAATTGATATGTTACCTGCATTCGAAGTAATCATGTAGCATGTCTACAAAACCTTAGTGAACGTGCAAGAATGTGCATTTGGTGTTTCCTACATACCCCTATGCGTATCAAAATAAGCACAATAATAGACTTTTAACATTAACACATAGAAAACTGAAGACAAACTAATCTCTTTCATTTTAAGGTTCTGTCGATTAGAATAGAGGGTTATACTGTAATCTTAGTAAGTGAATGGTAATTTTGTAAAATATTGATAGTTAAAGGTTTCTTTTGAAAGTTTTTAATGTTATTACATGTTTTGTACTTCTAGAAAAAAAAAGGCGAAGTGGTAAGAAAGAAATGTCAATGGCGTTTCAACGACGACAACGCTGCTGCAGAGACCGTCCTAACGACTGAAACGTCTTCTTCAATCATGTTCAAAGTATAAAGCCCACGACAGACCTGGAATTTTCCTAAAGTGGCGTCCTTTACTTAACCCGCATCAAAAGTTTTCATCTTTCGTTTCATGATTATGGAGAGCAAGATTCCTAGGAGGATTATAGAAGAAGATGGTCATGGTGGAAGTGATCTCGGAGGAGTCAGTGAGCCGAAAATGAAGAGGAAGACGAAGAAGTATTGGATGGGTTGTCTCAGAGCTGAATCTGACGAAACTGGGAACGTCGATTTGACTGTTGACTTCCCTGGGGAACGCACTGAGCCTACTCACCTTGTCGTCATGGTCAACGGTCTCATCGGCAGGTTCTTTAGAGTTCATTTTGTTTGATTATGTTCGATGTCAAGCTGTTCTTGAAAATATTTTTTTGTGGGTACTACAGTGCTCAGAACTGGAGATTCGCTGCTAAGCAGATGCTGAAGAAGTACCCTCAGGATCTCGTCGTTCACTGTGAGTCCTTCTCCCTCCATGATTGATGGAAATGATCTTGGAAGGAAGAAAGAACAATACTTCAGATTTTAGAGTTTCAGTTCTTGTTTCTCTCTAGATCTTGTCAACTATGAATATTACAACATTTGCAGAGAATGGTTTGTGATAATTAACGACCTTTGCAGGCAGTAGACGCAACCACTCTACACAGACATTTGGTGGTGTTGATGTTATGGGAGAAAGATTAGCAGAAGAGGTATGACCTGCTTTCTTTGTCTCTGCTTGATTTTTTTGTAGCTCAAGTAAGATTTGTTTGTTCTCTTTCCGTTTAGGTTAGGTCTGTGATCAAACGTCACCCTAGTCTCCAGAAGATTTCCTTTGTAGGACATTCTTTAGGTGGCTTGGTTGCTAGGTATGCTGTTGCCTGTCTTTATGAGCAAGAATCCCAACAAGATCTTCCACAAAACGGTGAGGAACCCAAACAGAGAATCGGTGGATTGGAGCCTGTCTTTTTTATAACTTCTGCAACGCCACACCTTGGTTCGAGAGGACATAAGCAGGTGACTTGGGAAATTGTGTGGTTTCTTACACATGAATTTGCTATCAATATGTTAAGAGCAGCATCGAGATCCTTTAATGTACTCATGCATCAGTATCTACTATCTAGTATGAACTAGACTTTGATGTTGAGTTTTGCTATCAAAATAGGTAAGAGTTTTTGCAACATGGAAACTGACAATATGGTTGATGGTGTGGCACTTTGCTGCAACAGGTCCCATTGTTTTCTGGATCTCACACATTAGAGAAGTTTGCTACGCGTATGTCATGGTGTCTTGGTAAAACGGGGAAACATCTTTTTCTAGCTGATGGTGATGATGGAAAGCCTCCCTTACTCCTCCAAATGGTTAGTGACCGTAGAAACCTTAAATTCATGTGAGTGTTCCTTCACAAACTTTGTTCTCTTCTTTATACATAGCTCATTGTGGTTGAAACCATTCTCGAATGATATTATTCTCCTCTGCTTTTGTGAACAGTTCTGCTTTGAGATGCTTCAAGCGGCGTATTGTTTATGCAAATACAAATTTTGACCGTATCCTATCTTTCTCAGGCATCTATTGACTATTTTCACTACGTCCTCACTGTTCTTACAATGCCAATTAAACTATAAAAAATACTTAGAACTGTATTGTGTCTATTGCAATTCGTTTGAAACCTTAACTTCCCTTTGTTCTTAGACCTTGTCGGGTGGAGCACATCGTCTATCAGGCGACGCAGCGAGCTTCCAAAGGTAATAATTAACCTTTAAGTGTTCACTATCATACTTAATGTTGTGTGTCATGCTGAATCAGTCGTCTCATATCTGATCTTTTCAGCTTCAACGCGGTCCAGTCAACGAGAAGTATCCTCACATTGTGAACGTTGAAGCACCAGGTACCTCAAGTATCCATGAGGAAGATAGATCAATGACCAATTCAAACGGTTCCAAGAATTTTGATATGGAAGGTTGGTTCGGTATAAACTCACACTTCTCATCCTCAGGTTTCTTATCTTGATTTCTTATCATCATAATACAAAAATATTTTGCAGAGGAAATGATAAGAGAACTAACAAAAATGAGCTGGGAACGAGTTGATGTTAGTTTCAGAGGAACTGTGCAGAGATTTCTCGCTCACAATACCATCCAGGCAAGTGTTCATTAAAGTATTCATCACCATTATTATCATGATCATTACAGGTCATACTCAAATGTGGAAAAAAAACATTACAGGTGAAAACGAAGATGATCAATTCAGCTGGAGCAGATGTTATACAACACATGATTGACAATTTTGAGCCATAGTTTATCTGAAGATTGCACATCCCTCACAAGCTAAATTCATAGGGGAAATATACCTATCTGTAAAACAATAGAATTTTGCATTTCCTTTCTGTGACTTCACTGATCTTACAATGCAACTTAAACTATAAAAGATTCTGGAAAGGAACAATACTTAACCTATGAACTAGTTTGACTTATAAAACAAATCTATGTATCTTATAGTATTCTCATAGTTCAACTTGACCACAAGTCTCCTTAAGACTCCTTCAAAGATTATAGATGAAATATGAATCAACAGCTTTAGAAATCAGGCAAAAAGCCGGGGATGATTCCAACTTTTAAAAAGGGTTCAAAGAAGAAATACTCAGTTACATGTCCACGGAAAAAACATCAAGAAAGTTTGGAGTGCGGTTGTTCAAGGGAATTCCACTCCCAGAGCATCCACACAATCGATGTGCCTGTTCAACACAAGAGTGATGTAAACGTAATGCAACCTACATGAACTGACTGAATACAAGAGTGATGTAAACATGTGGTGATTGCCCCAAACCATACCTGCAAAGAAGGCTACGGTTGAGAGATTAGCGATGGTCATTGTATGGTAGAAGAGGTATTCAGTCAGAAAATGGCCTAAGGCGTAGATAAATGAGAGAAAGGTAGCCAAGTACAGTGGTTTGTTTTCAGGGTTGAATGCACAAAGAAAGCAGAGAGTGCAGGTCAATAGTGTCCATACTCCGAATGTACGTCCATGAACTTCACTCACTGCAAAACAATTAAAACAGAAGAAAGAACATCTTGGGTAGTCAGGAATGGACTATTATTGCAAAACCAAAAGGAGCCATCACCTGCAGAAACCTAAAGTTAGAGACTTCAAGTTCAACTATGTGAGTTAGTCATTCTTTTAAAAACCTTTTTTTTTTGTTTCCTCTTCTCAAATTGTTCATATGATGCAAAGTTGCTACTACTTTTTGTTATCAGAATCAATAAACTAAAAACAATGCTCTGTAACACTCCCATTGCCGAAATCATGCACCACAAGTTAGAAAGGAAAAAAAAACATCAACTTGCTTCTACAGCATCTGATACACTTCACCTGGTCATTGATTTACTTCATCATTATTTTAAGAAAAGAATGCATATTGATCCCACAAGAAAAGGGGTTTATGCATTGGACTCTGCAAACTGTAATCAAGATCCAAGACCAACCAATTCTAGATCCAAAAAACTTTTCACATTCCTAATTTCTAGGGAATGGTGGTCCACTTCCTACTAAAGTTCCCTCACCAAACAGTTATTAGCATTGCATATCTTTCTTGGATATGTTGCTTTGGCTTGCGTCTTATAGAACCGACAACTTTTTTTCTAATTTGGAGAGATAAACAAATAAGCCATAAAATTCAAGAAAAATAGAAAGATATAGTACTTAATAAACACACATACATGACACAACCTTTCAGTCAAAAAGAATAACGTAAGTTCTTGAGCATGTGTTTGTTTCAAATCCAAGTTCCCAACTTGCTCAACTTTGCAAATAAAGGAAACATGAAGAAACAATAACTAAGCAACTGAGAAAGAGCATGAATATGTTCAAAGAATCAACCTTTCCTAAAACTGTAAGCTGAAATTCACAAAACCCATTGACATTACCGATGAAAATGTACTAGCAAAAAAATCAAGATCATACAGACAAAACCCATGTTCTAATTCCTCATTATAGTTTCTAAATCTTATAATAACTTAGTTCCTATGAACGTGGCATCACTTACAAACACACCGTACATGCCCTCGTGGTCACTGAATAGTTATGACTAGAAGACTAAAAGAGTCAAGGGATAGAACAAAGTGTCTATAGTTTCTATTGGGACATTAGCAAGGAAAGTAAGGAAATTTAAACGCGAAATCGACTGAGAAGAATTTAGATGATGGAGATTAGGGAGAAGAAGAACAGAACTGGTGGTCTGAGAGAAGACGGCGAGACGAAGAGCCCAAATGTTGAAGAAACCAAACCAAACCGAAGCTAATCTCAGTGAACCAACCACCATTAGCCAATACCCTAGCGCCTTCATCCTCCTCCTCTTCGTTTGCTTCTTTTACTTTCTGCTTTGATCTTCAGATGCGCTCTTTTTTTTTTTTATTCCTTTTGAAATGCCGTCATCGCTGATTTAATTTTTTATAAACAATGTTATCATAATTGGTGGAAAACAAAAAATATATTGAGTTAATTGGTGGAAAAAAAATACTCCTCTTGAATATTTTGGTAGGTATATATTATCTTCTGTACTACTATCTTTCTAATTAGATATTGTATAACATCATTGCAAGACCGTATTATGAACTACATATCTCATGCAACTCTCGTGGATAAACATACCTAGTTATAGATTTTATTACTACATACGGTGTTATGTTCAATCTAAGACACTTCCACGTTGTTTATGTTACATTTGGGGATTAGCTAGCTAATAGCTTCAACAAGCCTCTCTCGTTTTATCTCATGGGAACAATAAATTTAGATTAGTTAAATCAAATGGTATATATATATATTTTTTTAATAAGTATATTTTGATTATTTTTCTTTCTAAAAATTATTTTGGTGACAAAAATATTTTTAGTTTTATTTTAGAATATTATTTTGTTTTTTTTGATAAAATATTTATATTGCATTCTATTAAAGTACTTGTTATATTGATACTGTTTACATTGTTCTCCATATCATTATGTTTAAACTTCCAAGGAAACCGTCCTTAAAAAAAAATCAACTAAAATAGACAGCCGTCACCTTTCATTCTACTGCAAAGGTAAACTCTTTCATTTTTAATCGTTATTTCGCTATAGAATGCACTTTTTTTTAAGTTGTACTAGTAATGCGGGTCACAAATTAAATTTAAGTATAATTATTTGGGGGAACTGGGCGAGAGATATGTGTGCACGTTTACGACAGATTAGATTCATTTAACTATTTTTCAGATTAGTTTATTACTTTTTGAAGTAGTTAAGCTGAACGAGGATCGTGGATGGATGATAGCTGGATTTTGTTCCCTTTTCTTCTTTAATTTTTGAAAAAAACGACTCAGTCACTCAGGATAAAGGCCTTCTTCTTGCATTATCCACCTTCATTTCTTTTGTATCAACTCTGCATCAACAACATTAAATCACGTTACCAGGACTCATTGTGTTTGTATTTGGATATTAGCCTTGAATGTATGGAGATTTAACGAACGATTATGAAGTAGACATGATCTTATCGTTCATCGGTGCGGCCGATAAACAACAAAACGAACATATAATTAACCTTAGGAAATAAAATTTGTCAAAATAGTAAGAATATAGTATAATTTTCGTTTTTTAAAAAAAATATTTTCCAGAAAAAGAACTATGACTGACACAAAACGTGAGCTCCGCATAGAACCGGAAAGATTCCCCCCGATCAAGGCACAAAGAGCCGCGAACTTACACGTAAGCCAGTAAGGCTAAATCTCGTTTTGTGTGGTTAGTCACTCACTGATCAGGTAGAGCAATAGAAAGTGAAGACTAAGAACATTTCCATCTCAACTCTATAGAGATTTTCACTCTATATTTTATTTTAAAATATAATAGAAAATGGAATTATAATTAAAGAGTAAAATTAACTGAAATAATATTTTATTTTTTTGTTTATTAATCTAGTTTTCACTGAGTTTTTGAAGTAAAATATGAAGTGGATTAGACATGAACTAAAGACAAGAGAGAACAGTTTACTTCTAAATCCGAGCCGGCAGTTCCTGCCAGCCTATTCCCAGCTGTGCTCCATCGTCTTTTCTCTCTACCCCTCAACTAACTCTAGCTTTGGCATTTTAATCCTTTCATTTGTACACATTTTTTAAAGAGATAACAAAATAAATCTAAAAAAAATTAAATAAAATGTAAATATATATCCATATCTTTTAAGTTAAATAATTTAAACTTTAGGTTTAGAGTTATCTGGTAGAGTTTTGGAGTTGAAACTTAAAAATAAAAAAAATATATAATAAAATTTTCAAAATAAAAATATTTATTTTGGTCATACTTTTTTTTAATGGCTATTTTTGTGATAAAATTTTAAAAAAAATTTATGTGAAAGATTTGTCCCTTTTAAAACACAAAAAAATTATAACTTAAAAACAAACTTTTGCAAACACGGACGTCCTATTATAACATAGTTACCCAATCTACACCATTGTTTTAATTTGCGCAGATTTGGCCCAAATGTGGGCTACTTGTAAAACATATGAGCAACAACTATCTAATGTTACATCGAAAATTTAGCTTAATATCAATAATCTATTCACTTTTAATAAAAATGTGAAACAGTATCATATTATATGAGATAGTAAAGAGTATAATTGTGCACTAGCTAAGGGCATCCACATCAATGAACCTCCTCTTGGGGTTCATCTTTTCATTTTTTTATTATTAAATTTTTTTATTTTTCTTTTTTATTTTTTTTTTAAAAAAAAGATAGATCAATCGTGGGCCGCCACGTGTCGTGGGGCCCGCGGAACAGTGATGATACGGGTTTATCTAAGTGAACCCCAAAGCCACGGGTTCATCACTGTTCATTTAAAAAACTGTGTGAACCCCCTTATGAACCCTCAATGTGAATGCTCTAATACCATGATATACCATATGTGTGATGTTTGAAATTTCTCATAATTAATAATTGGCTACATGAGTATAGTGGGTATTAAATAGCTTATTAAATAGTTTGGGCCTAATCTTTATATACGGATAGAATAAGATGTCATTGGACAGTTCCAAAAAATAAAAGGAAACAAAGGAGGGAATGCAAACACCAGACACAGAGCCAAGACGACCGTCTTCTGAAGACGACACCGTTCTCCAACAGTTAGGTCGAGAAACTCCAACGTCGCCATTAAAACGCTGCGTTTTATTCGTCACCTTCATTTTCTTTAGCGTAATTCCCAAGTCATCGTTTTTACTTTCCATGTTATCTACTCCAAAACGGCTCCATGCCCTAAAACTTTAAATTGACTCTATTTTCTTTTTTCTGGTTCAAAGAGCAATGGATCCTTGTCCTTTCATCCGCCTCACGGTCGGAAACCTAGCTCTGAAACTTCCTTTAGCGGCGAAGACGAAAAGCTCCGCCGTGCATCCGTCGTCATCTCAATGTTTCTGTAAAATCAAACTCAAAAACTTCCTACCGCAAACCGCCGCTATCCCCTACATTCCACTGGAGACCACTCAGTTCCCTGAGATCCAAACCCTAGCCGCCACGTTCCATCTCAGCAGCTCAGATATCAAACGACTAGCTTCCAGATCCATCTTTGCTTCGAAGCCATCTCTTAAGATCTTCATCTACACGGGAAGAGCCGGCGCTGCGTGCGGTGTGCACTCTGGTCGTCTCCTGGCTAAAGTCTCCGTACCGTTGGATCTATCTGGTACGCAGTCGAAGCCGTGCGTGTTCCACAACGGCTGGATATCTGTCGGAAAAGGAGCCCGAGCTGGAAAAGCGACGTCGGCTCAATTTCACCTGAATGTGAAGGCGGAGCTTAATCCTAGGTTCGTCTTCCAGTTCGACGGCGAGCCTGAGTGTAGTCCTCAAGTGGTTCAGATTCAAGGCAGTATCCGACAACCGGTTTTCACTTGTAAATTCAGTTGTCGGAACACAGCAGGCGATCGAACTATCAGATCAAGGTCAGTTTTCCGACCAAACAGATTATTTTGACCACATTTGTCGGAAAATTGAGTTGTCACTTTTTGTAAATTTCTAATTTTATTATTTCCAACATGCGCTTTAATATTTGACGGATCTATTGAAACTTTACTCTTTAAATAATTATTATATGTTTGTTTTTTGATCAGATCGTTGCCGACGGAGACGAGTATTCCACGGAGCTGGCTAAACTCGTTCGGGAGCGACAGAGAACGTCCCGGTAAAGAGCGAAAAGGATGGTCCATAACGGTCCACGACTTGTCCGGTTCTCCAGTAGCTATGGCGTCAATCGTCACACCGTTCGTTGCATCTCCTGGAACAGATCGTGTTAGCCGGTCAAACCCCGGGTCTTGGCTTATTCTCCGTCCCGGAGATGGCACGTGGAAGCCTTGGGGCCGACTTGAGGCATGGCGGGAACGTGGCGGAGCCACCGATGGGCTCGGTTACAGATTTGAACTTATCCTAGACGGATCAAGCGGTGCAGGGATGGTACTTGCGGAATCGAGCATAAGTTCTCACAGAGGTGGGAAGTTCTCGATCGAATTAGGATCGTCGCCAACTGGTGGTGGTGTGAGGAGATCGAGAAGTCATGGTGGAAGCGGTGGAGCGTCGCCGGCTAATAGTCCGAGAGGAGGGAGTGTACAGAAAGGGTTTGTGATGTCAGCGAGTGTGGAAGGTGAAGGGAAATGTAGTAAGCCGTGTGTAGAGGTTAGTGTGCAGCACGTTAGCTGTATGGAGGATGCAGCTGCTTATGTGGCTCTTTCTGCAGCCATTGATCTTAGCATGGATGCTTGCAGGTTGTTTAATCAACGGATGAGGAAAGAGCTTTGCCAACGTAGTGAGTCACTCGGCTGAAGATTTTCTATTTTTGGTTACAAAAACCTTAGTCACAAAATGGCCTTCGTGTTTTTTTTTTTTTTAAGAAAAATCTTCCGGTGAGGCACTAACAAAATAGGATGTACATAGTGAGTTTTGTATTTTGGAATTTGTGTGGTTTTGTCTTGTTTTTTTTTTTTTGTCTGCGAGTGAGGTGCAGAGTGAGTTTCTTTTGTCACTCTTCATTTGCTTTTGATTTGATTATGTAAGTGTATAAATTAGTAAAATCAAATTCAGAGAGTTTGCTTTATCTGTTCTGACAAAAAACTTTAGTCTGGTTTCGTTACAAACACTGTTGGATGTTGGTATTGGTGGTTGAGAAGATGAACCAAAGGTGTGCTGCAACCTAAATTTAACTGACTAACAGAACCACACAAAAATTTTACTATTACTAAATTTGTAGCATGATGCATCTTATGGCCAAAGAAAGTAAGAACATTGGCATCATATGGGTAGGTGACTGCAAGGCAAGTATTTGGTTTAAGGGAGGAGACTGAGTTAGTTACTTGGTGGTTATGATGACAGTTATCAGGTGACCTACGACCACAGAACCTTAAAAATGACTCTCTTTTTTTTGTGTGGAAAAAATATGGACCAAATTCGTTAAAGAAAGATGAGAGAGCATATAAATGCATTGAGTTGATAGAAGAAAGCTAGTTAACAACTAGAGACGTCAGGAAGGACCAACCTTGCATTGATCCTCTGTTTCCAAAGGGTCCCAAACTCCCTAATACATCGGAAGTGATAGCAACTTGTGAGACCCACCCAACTCAAATGGATGACACAATTTGTGTTTGTGTGTTTTCAAGAAATTTCCACCGACGTTTCCAATAAATAAAAAAAACAATGAAACTAGAAATGGACCTTGTCCATACAAATTTGGAATTTGGGAACCTGAATCCATCTTTACAGTCACTTTCGTTACCTATTTTTAATATGTTTCAGACGATGGAACACATACTGATTGTGGATAAAAGAGAGACTAAGGCCACGTTTAACGCTAAAACCCTTTTTAGTTTCTTAATTTTCTTTTTTTTCTTTCTAATTTTTAAAAAAAAAAATAAACCACTTGCGGGCCGCCATGTGTCAGTGGGGCCCGCATATAGTGGAAGAACCAAGACACAAACGTTTCTTATTTAAGAGGAAGAAGAACCGATTATTGAAAGAAAAATGGGACCCACCATGTTAAAAACCCATAAGATACTGCCGTTAAACATGCCCTAAGAAAAAGCCTAGGCGATGTTATTTAATGACCTGTAGTGTCTTTTTTTTAGCTGAGATGTACTGTTTCCATCGTTGGTCACAATTATGTGGATTCTAGATCTGTTATGTTGTCATGTGTTATAGTTGTTCAGTATGAAGGTACTCTTCTTTCTTGTGTGTGATTGAGTCCACTGTTACTTATGCCAGAGCGTTTTTCTGAATTAATGTCTTTTTTTCTTCTGTTTCTGTGTATTTAGAAAATTTCTTCTGAGTGTAAGAATTAATATTCCTTTGCTTCACAGCTCTTGATCCAACCTCAAACGACTCATACGGAGTGTGGAAGCTAGATGATAAAAATAATATTTTCTTAACACAGCCCTTCCACATAAAACGCTACAAAGTTGCATGATTTTGCAAGAACTTTATTGAGTTATCCTGTTTCTCGAACAATACTTTTTATCATTTGTTTTGTAACTCACTAGGCCTTAAATTCAGATTGCTTCTGCTGACAAGAAGCTGGTGGCATTTGTTAAGGCCTTACTTGGAGCTCGTGACACTTTGCTTGAAGAACTGTAAAGACTTAGCAAGGCAGTTGGTCAAACAACCGACTTGTCTGAGTTTGTATCCATTATGGACAACGCTCTTTTATCAGACTCTGCTTCTACCGAAAAATCGGTTGACGGTTCAGGACAAGGCAAGCAAACAAAACAGTCTGAGGTCCTTGCTTTATTTTGCAGCAGAGTGTTTTCTTTATCTATAATTTTGTTTCACCATCTTCTGGAATATGAATCTGTTCCTCCATTCTTGGCACAGAAAGAAAGTGATGATTAGCTTCGTAACTTCTCAAAGGAGCATCTATCTCGCACATTCCACTTACTGGGGCACTCAGCTCCCTTTATCTTTGGAGTACCTTTGATGAGGACATCAAATCAGCATCAACCCTCGAGAAAGAAATCAAGAGAAAGTCAGTGGAGAACATGAAACTGAAGCAAGTTAAAAAAAGCTAACTATGACATAGGTGCACTCAAAACATCATATCTTGCAAACCAGGAGGAATTTATCCATGAAACCGGTTTTTCTGGATTCTACACTAAACAAGAGCATGCGACGAATTAGTTTCATGTCAAAAGGATTAACGGTTTAGAAGATATGCTATTTTCAAATCAAAGGTGGCCCGACTTGCTTTATTTGGAAGATCAGAAGCATATATTATGTCAAACTTATTATTGGCGTCCAGGAGAAGTTTCTATGCATCTGATGAGCATATCCAACAATCCAGGAGGAGTAGAAGAGTTCTTACCATGCACCAAAGCCCACATTATCAAGAGGATCTCATTGTTTGAGAACTTGCCAAAACTGGATGCATTCCCACTTTGGAGAATAAGTAACCAATGACCATGTCATCAAAGCTGCAATTTCTTGCTTTTTTAAGAGTCCTAAGATGCACCAGTACTCATCAGAACACACAGATTCAACCAAGACCAGACTTGCCATCTTTGGAGCTATTTTTAGAATCATTTGCCATTAATTCTCAACAACTCATTTCAAGCCAAGACTACAAAGATTTTGGCCAAATATTCAACTTTAAAGATGTTCCCAAGAAGTTTACCTACACTCTTGAACCGCCCAAATACAAAATCAGAGTCAAATCCCTTGAAAAAGCCATTAGATCCAAGAAATCCTCTAACGGCTAGTTTTATCGGTTTTCCTTATTTATTTGTTTCTTTCTTGCTCTTAGTTTTTTTTGGAAACTTGTACTGAGCATTATGTAAGCTCTTTCTACTTCTATATTGTAGGTACCCACGAATTAATAACAAAGTATTCTTTTCTTTGCCTTTGCATAAAAACCAATGTTCGAAGTCTTTAGTTGTGTGTGAGAAGCAGCACTCAAAGCATCGACTTATCAAGCTCTCTTCCATAGAATTTGTGGCGTCCATCGTTCCACCGGATTGTGTGATTCAATCATCCATCCATCTCCATCCACTGTTCTTTTTGGGTTGGAACATCTTCGTGACATTTGGACAAAGGATTGAAGAGCTGAATGCAATTATGAACAGATGAAACTATGATGTTTGTCTGCAATAAGGTTGTCTATTACGGGTATTGTGTAAATGCAGATGTGAACACTCGTTAATAGTCTACGTTATATCTTCCATCTAATAAGAAAATTCAGATGCATTGTTGTCTGATAGTGAAGGAATAAGAGTATTCGTTAATTCCTTTTTTTTTGTCAAAGTTGGCAACTATATAAGTACTGAAACTTTAAGAAATCCATTCTTTGATTATTCTGAATAAGAACTCAATTTGGATTTGGTTTCGCTTTGAGAAGTCATATGACAAACTGATTGATTGTAGTGTTTCGTAGTCATTACTTTTACCAGTTGGATATGCATTGCTTTTAGCCAAGTATAGTAGTTGACTGTTGACCTTCATTAACTAAGTCCGAAACCTCATTCAAAAATTACATGAAATAGTTTACATCAAATATATCATTACATTGCCTAAAGCTTTTCATAACCAGGACTAGAATCACATTCTCCATTTAAACTCTTACCTCGTACCAAGTTTAGATGATTGACTCTAGTCCTCTTAGGCTCTTATCATAGTTTACCAAAAAGAGTGAGAGGTTTGGTCCTCAATCATTAACTTATATCTTTGATCTTCACATCACCTCCTTACTAATCACAATGCCCATCAATCTACACGGTTCAGCGTCCTCGATCATATGAACCACACTCCTCATCGTCGGCCTTCGTCCAGGTAGTCTAGCCGTGCAGAGGATTGCAACCTTCAGAATCTTGACTGCATCTTCTCTATACATTTCTCCTATGTTCTTGTCCACAATTTCCGCAACACTCTCTTTGCTATTCAGTTTGTTACTAACCCAATTCACTATGTCTTTGCTCTCTCCAAACTCCGCCTCTATCGGTTTTTTCCCCGTGACTAGCTCCATTAACACAACTCCAAAGCTGTACACATCGCATTTCTCGTTCACCTTCGACGTGTATCCATACTCTGCAACAAGAAGGGCTTTGATGTTAAAAATGTAATGTAAGAACATAACAAGATGAAAAAACAAGAAGTTAATAAGTATCTTTACCTGGAGCTATGTAACCGTATGTTCCTGCAATGACATGAGTGGAATCTAGACCACCATTGTTGGCCTGTAGAATCTTGGCAAGACCAAAATCCGCAATCCTAGGCTTGAAGGACTCATCTAGTAATATGTTACTTGACTTAACATCACGGTGAATCACCGGTCTCTCGTATCCATGATGCAAGTACTCAAGTCCTTTCGCTGCACCTAGAGCAATATCATACCTTGTTTCCCAACCGAGATTCGACTTCTCACACGAGTGAAGAATGTCCCATAAGCTCCCCTTAGGCAAGTACTCGTACACCAGCAAGCTCGAGTCATCGCTCGTGATGCTACAATAGAGTTTCACCACGTTTAAGTGCCGTATAGAGCTTAGTGTTTGCACCTCTCTTTCATACTCTTTCGATCTTCCTTCCTTTTCCTTGAGAATCGGCATCGTGCTGCTGAAGTTCTTCTGAGTAAACGTGTCTGTACTACTACGACGAATGTATTTGACAGCTAGCTCTTTACCATCACCGAGTACTACTCTGTACACATCTCCACAACCTCCTCTACCGATTAAGTTTTCTTCTTTGATCGAACCGATGATATCATCTTCACTGAAACTCATTCTCCGGAACGACTTTATACTCCAAGATTCACGTCTCAGAGTTTGCTTTTCCTTCTTGTCAGTTTTCTTGAGGTACAAGAAAAACACAAGAGACGCAAGCAAGATCACTAAACCGAAAACTATACACAGCACAAAGATGTGAGTGTCTCGATGCGATCTTGAAGAACTCATGCACCGTTTAAACGATTTGATCATCATGCTGCAGAGTCCAGGATTGCCGTCGAAGCTACCGTTATAAGATGACAAACTCAGAGGAACACGACCTGATAATCTGTTGTTCGAAAGATCAAGAAGGCTAAGCTTTAGAGACGACAAGCTCTCTGGTATTCTCCCAAAGAGCTTGTTGTCCGAAAGATTCAAAGCGTTGAGCGTCGGCAGAGATCCCAGCGTGTGCGGGATCTCTCCCGACAACGAGTTTTGAGCCATGTTCAGCTCACTGAGCATCGAACACGACCCGATAGAGTCCGGTATGTCACCTGAGAAGCCATTGCTCTGCATCATTAAACTGCTAAGACCCTTCAGTCTCCCAATAGAGCTCGGAATCCTCCCAGTAAACCGGTTATCGTTAAGCTCGAGTTTAGTCAGAGCTTCCGTCTCACCAATCTCCTCAGGCAGCTCATCAGAGAACTTGTTGAACCCTAAATACAACGCTCCGAGCATTTTCGCCTTCTTTATATCGGAAGTGATCGAACCTTCGAAGTTGTTGTTAGCTAAGTCGATGATCTCAACCTTCGGTAAGCCCCAGAGTCCGTCAGGAACTGTTCCGTTGAGTAAGTTATCATTAACTCTAAAACGTTCAAGAGTTAAACAGTTACCGTAGGACTCCGGTATGGAGCCTGTGAGATTGTTTTGCAAGAGGAGAAGAGCTTTCATCTTCCCTCTCTTGCACATATCTGGAGGGATCGGTCCGGTTAGATGATTCTCCGACGCATCGATAAAATCAAAATCAGATTGAGAACCGAGTTTTTGAGGGAGAGAACCGGTTAAGTTGTTTTTGTACAGAGAGAGGTTCACGAGATCTTCGAACTCGCCGAACTCCGGCGGTATCTCACCGGAGAATTTGTTTTCGAAGAGCTGTAGAGACAAGAGGTTGATGAGAGATTTGAGCTCAGATAAATCGCCTTCTAGAAAGTTCGTGGAAGCATCCAAGAGAGTCAGTTTCGTCAAGCTTCCGAATCCGGGAGGAAACTTCCCGGTCAAGTTGTTGTTGTAAACCTCAAGCTGCCGGAGTTTCGTGAGTTTCACGATCTCCGGCGGAATCTCTCCGGTGAGACCGCTATCGGAAATCTCCAGATTCCGAAGCTCCGTCAAGTCTCCGATCGCCGGAGGGATGTTGCCCGTGATGCTGCAGTTTGATAAGTAGAGCGACGAGAGTCTCGTCAGAGTAACAACCTCTTCCGGAAACGGCGTCGTATCGAACGGATTGTCTCCAAGACTCAAAACGACGAGTCCTGACGCGTTTCGTAGCGATTTCCACGGGAATACGCCGGTAAACGCGCTGTTGTTTAGATATAAATACTGTAGGTTGTTTAGAGAGGAGAACTCAGGGAAGGATCCGGAGAAGAGATTGTTGCCGAGATCTAAGTACGTGAGGTTCGTGCAGTTATTCATATCACTAGGGATGGTTCCGGAGAATGAGTTGAATCCGAGAGAGAGTTTTTGAAGACTCTTGAGATCGCAGAGAGAAGCGAAAGGGAAGCTTCCAGTTAAACCTTGACGAGAGAGGTCGAGCTCTGTAACGGAGTTTGTAGAATCGCAGGTTACTCCGGTGAAGATACAGTGACCGGTACTGGAGTTCATCTTCCATGAATTTAAAACGCCGGGGTTAGAGGTTAGGAGCGATGATTTGATCTTGAGTAGGACTTGGAGATCGTCGGAGGAGGCCGAGGAGAATAGAGAGAAGACGAGGAAGGAGAAGAATCCTAAATTCCGAGATGTCGGAGACATGTCGGTGAGTTTTGGCCGGAGGGGAGGCGTGACGGTGGTTGAGTAAAGTGGAAGGTTGTTTCTTCACATCGGAAACTTTTGGCGGAGAGAGAGTGTTTGATAATGGCGGGAGCGAAAAAAAAAAAGCTTAGCAAATGAATGGCTTTGCCACTTTGAAGCAAAGTTCTTATCTACTGGTTAACCATTAAATATTCAAATTTTGGCTTAACCTTGTTTATTTTTAAATCATTCGTTTTTAAATTTTCTTTTATATTTGTGTATATATAAAAAGAAAACAGAAAATGGCGTCATTGTTTTTTTTTATATAAGAAATGCATATACAAATAATGAAATAAAGAAACCGTGTCGATAGGAATAGAACCATATCGGACTTAATAGAGTATTGACCAAGGAATCATTTGTTATGTTAGTTTTTTTTTTTTGAAATCTTGGTCACAAAGACACAAACACGTACATTACGTTATGGAAATGGAGTCCAGTATTAATGTTCTAGTGTTTTCTTATTCGAAGAAGTTGAGAAATACTTTAAAATAGATTTAATTTTTTATCACTAAAATAGTTTTTGACAAAAAAGTAATTAAAATAATTTTTATTAAAAAAATGAAAAAATATATTTATATTTTCTAAATTAATTAATCTAAATTTAGAATTTAAAGGTGAGGTCTAAAACTAAAAAATATTTTTGAAAAATGTATTTAAAATTTTATATTATAAAAAGGTTATTTGATATATTTTTTAAAATTTATTATTGTGACAAAAAAAGTTTATTCGAGAACTTTGCTGAAGAAAAACTAATCTAAAAACAGTATGCCTTTATGTTTGTTAGCATAAAGAAAACATAACTAAAAACAAAATTACATTCAACATTCTCTAATACGTATTCTATAGACAACTTCGTCAATGGGTCACTGGGCCCTAATGGTTTGGTTTGTCGATTTGTTTTCGGTTCAATCAAAGATCAACGAAATGTCTTCGAATCTTCATGTGTTTTCACATTTAACTCGTCAAAAGCGTTCGAAGCTTCATGGGAAAAAGAGAAGAGGTGGAACAAAAAAACAAACTTTAGAGGAAATAATTTCTTTGATAATTAAAGCCAGAGAAAAGACAAAACCTTTTTTAAAAAAGATTTACTTTTATACTTTGGACAAGTGCATGCACATGACGAGAAAATGTACTTATCAACAAATACAGGTTGGACTTCACGTAGCACTTCTTTGTGAAATAAAAGTCTCGAAATACTTTTTTGTTAAAGTATAAATCTTAAAATATTAAAGCTATTTGCTTTTTTTAATACGATAAGGTAATTACTTTATTTCTTTTAGCTAAAGCTACCAAGTTACTTAAAGAAAAACTCTCCACTTATGTAATATGAAGGTGACAAGAGGAGAAGCAAATGATTAATAGCGAATGCTTACAACAACAACCCAATTCTTATTTGAAGAAATGGGAGATTTATCTTTCTGTTTTTTATTTTATTTTTACAGTACTTTTCAATGTTTTCATCTTTCTACTCGCTTTCTCTATCACCAAAAAATCAATATAAAATGGTTCTCAGGTAAAAATTCGGCAGGTGGTTTTTAGATATATAAATAATTCTCGTAATATAAAAAGATATTAATATGTAGTGGAGCTAGATACTGTTATCTCCAATTAATAAATTAATGGAAAGGAGATGCTAAATACTGTCACCCGTCTAGAAGGGAGGGAGGTGTGAAAGCCGCCCTGGTTGACTTTGAATGAGAAGCCTTTCACTGGTGAGTATGCAACACCACGTTTTTTTTTTTACTTCTTTATACCACAAGATTTTGAGGTCCCAGTATGGCCACACGTGTAATAATTTATTTCTATGTATTTTTTTTTTGGTTATGGCATTGCACCGAAAGTGTTGTAATATTCCTTCAACCTCAACAAATTTTAGCTATGAATGAACTACGTTCTCAGTGTTCGCTTCTAAATTGATGTGTCGGAAACAAATTTATTCAATTATTTTGTAGATTTGACAACACCAAAAAGATAATTACTGATAGCTCCAAAGTATCATTGCATCTCGAAGGAGCCATCCCTGATCAAGGGCGTATTGTGAGCCGTACGCGTGCATGATTCATCGTCCCATTACGCTACGGCTTAAACGTATAACCAATCCCACTCTCAAGTAATAACACGAGGGTGCCAACTTTTAACCAATCCCACTCTAAATTAGCATCATCTTTATTTTATTTTTAACTTTTCGTATCATTAGCTTTACGTGAGTATCCTACTTTTGCGTAAGGGGAGTTAATCTTATCTAGAGTAGGCACTAATTAGTGTAGGTTGGGTCGGAACATAGATTTATAATCTTTGCTCGCTAAAATTGTTAACACTTTTTTACAAGACAAACTTAGGGTAGCATGCAACTGAGGCCCAATAACATGTGATCTTTATACTGGGCTTAAACGGTAAGCTTAAATAACTCATCAGAAATGCAAAACCATACACACGAAGGCCCATTTGTCTTCTTAAACATATTTATTTTCAATTCATAGTCAAAGCAAGAAACGGTGCTAAAATGTCAAAGCAAGAAACAAAATAAATTGAATTAAAATATGTAGACTATCCAAGAATATCAGAGGCATAAGCTTGAGAACAAGACAATGTGACTGCCCGAAAATAGTAGTGTAATGAAATATGAAGAACATTGGTTTGCTCTAAGTAGGGTTTAAATGAATCTGTGAACTGAGTTTGCTAGGAACCAAGATGAATTAATAAATATCAAAAATGACTATGATTTTGAAATCAAATGGCGATCCATAAAGTTAATAATTAATATTTCATATATAGTTTTTTGATAGTTATGAAGTAGACTCGCCAGAAAAATACATATTTAGAGGTAAATTAAGTGATCAAATCAAAATCAATTGTTTATGAAGCCGTGGATATACAAAATTAAGAAATTAACTACATTATATTATTAATACATTGTGTGCATGTTTGCAATATTAAAGTTTCTGGATTAGTCATCTTTTTAGATGTGTTAGAAATTTCTAACTAAAAATTTTGAAATTTTAAGAAAAAGTAAAAATAAAAATTCCACATGTATTTCACAACAACTATTTTTAGTTATTTCTAAAAACAACTTCAATGGAATTCTAGTTTAGAGAGTTTTCAATATATATATATATATATATATATATATATATATATATATATATATATATATATGTATATAAATTAATATTAATATTTAATTGTGGTGTTTTTAATTTTATGGAAAATTTATTTTGAGATAGATTTTCCAAAAAATTAAGAACTTTACAATTAAATATTAATGTAAATATATTATCAATGTATTTTGAGAATCACATAATTAATTTTTTTTATTGGAGATGTTCTAAACAAGGACTGAATAGTAAAGTTCCAAAGCTAAGCGAGTAACGACTAACGAGCATGACCTTCCAGTTGATCAAGGCAACATATTAACGTTTTCTTTTGGAAATTTGCGATGTCTTTTGTCTCCATTTTCTACGTGATTCAATCCATTTTTGGCTCTAAGATCCAACTTTGAAAAGTTGATCATGAAAAGTTATCGGTCACGAATCCAATTTATCGGTAATCCATAATAAATAACTAAAAACTTATAAAAGACATAAACCAAATTAATTTGTATCATATAATGATTCTATTGCGAGGCTCAGAAAACTGACTCTTCATGATTTACTGAAATATTCATGAACAAATTTCATATTGTTTTTAAAACTCATAGACTTTATATAAACAAATCGACTGATTATTCATCGTGATTAACTACAAGGTCTTTAATTCCCTAATTTGTAAAATCACGTATTAATTTATTAAATGATTTTACGTAGAGATAATATATCATTTAAAATATTGCTCGTTGTTATACGTTTTTTTTTTTTTTTTTTTTTTTTTTTGTTATACGTATATTTATTAGTAATACCAAGTGAAGAATGAGTCAATTTTTGACTTGTAATTGCATGAGAGTTTACGTACAATTCGACTTTCACATGTGTGATCTTGAATATTTCAAGTATATAAAGAAATTGAAGAACCCATCATTTGCCAGCCAATATCATCATTTAACTATAACCTTGATCAGAGAAACCCCCTCAAGTTCTTATTTTGTCTGCCAAAATACATTCTCTTTTAAAGGTCTGATATTTTCAATTAAAATCTAGAGTTTATTTTAGCTGATAATGTTCTCGTTAACAATAACTAATTATGTTCTTGTTAATGTGTTGCATGCGTATATGTAGATATATAAATGAATGTATATATATTACAGTGAAATCATAATTAATTTGATTGTTTCTTAAAGAAAACATTTGATGTGTAGAAATGGATGCAAGATTCGTGTACCCCTTGGAGAGCTGTAAAATCATCCACTTGGTAAGTCAGAAATCATTAATAAGGCTTAGTATAAACTATACACATGTCACTCTAGTGTTACATTTTGATACGTATTAAATTACTAATCACGTTTACTATATCTTTAATTCAAGTTGCGACATGGACAAGCGATGCACAATGTAGCAGCCGAGAAGGATAGGAGTGCATTGTTGTCTCCTCATCTTTTTGACGCTCCACTTACTGATCATGGTCACCAACAGGTAATTAAACAGTGTAATACTAATTAAACATGGTCACCCATTATAACACTTATCGGTGTTATATTATACCTAATCGGTTACTGCTTCTTGAAAGGTTGAGAACCTCCGCGAACATGTTGTTTCAAGCGGGATACTAAAGAGGGTTGAGCTAGTTGTAACCTCTCCCTTGTTGAGGTAATATATATATATTGGCATATAATTAAGGTTGATTATATACTTGTGGTATAACTCTTTTTGTTATATATAGTGTCTTGATTGGACTGATTAAGTTTTTGGTGTATAAATAGAACTATGCAGACCGCGGTTGGAGTTTTTGGAAATGAAGATAAAGAACACAATATCACAAGCAGCCCTTCCATTGTGGCACTTGAGGTTGCCCGAGACCGTAATGTACGTGCGATTGATACATGTTGAAATGTCTTGTATATTCATCATCGATTAATATAGACGCATGTGAATTAACAAAGTATCCCAAATTTAATGTAAATAATATGTATGGATATGTATGTGCATGCAGGGAGTACGTCCTCCTGATATGAGAAGGAACGTGAGCGAGTATCAAACTCTTTTCCCCACCATTGATTTCTCTCAGGCAAATACCTTCTTCACTTTTCATTCATTAATAAATCTTTTTTCTTTAAATCTTACTTTTGGAAAACTTCAACATATGTAAAGCTTTCTCAATATATATTAAGGAGACACATGTGTAAATAATATATATGGATATGTATATACATGTTGATTTATTTCTAATATATTTGGATCATATTATAGATTGAAAGTGAGAAGGACAATCTATGGAGGCCTGATGTTCGAGAATCGGAAGAAGAGATTTTTGCTAGAGGGTTAGAATTCATGAAATGGTAACTCTTTAGAATCTTAGCTTCATGGAGTATAAATAATATTAGTTATATATATACAGAGAATTGATGAGTTGTCTATAATTAGGTTATGGAAGAGACCAGAGAAGGAGGTCGCAGTTGTTAGCCATGGCATAGTTTTGCAGCATATGTTGTATGTGTTCGCAAACGATTGCGACAAGACATCTACAGATGAACTTTGCAAGAGGTTATAATTTATTTTTGCAGTATGGACCAACTTGTTAATTCTTTGTGCATTATATATATATCGATCAATAATATGTTATATGGCTCTGACAGGTTTGCTAATTGCGAATTGCGTACTGTGGTGATTGTAGACAAAGGGTTAGTATGATCTTAATTAATTACTTTATTAAATAACTATACGGTTTTAGCAAAAAAAAATAAAAAAAATAAAAAAATCTATACGTACATTATTTAACTTGTCATTCGTGTTGTTATGTTTTTACTTTTCAGCCTGAGTTCTACAGAAGACTGATTCCACGGAGAAAGTTTCAAGGTGTTTACTGAGTCTTATTTAAATCAAAAGAAGTTACTTAAAATTCATTTTATTGTTTATTCTTGAAGCTCACTATTTGTTAAGTTGAGCTTCTTCTAATTACGTCAACCTCCTCGCTTATCTACTGTCTGTCTTCTGCATTCTTTTAAGAGTTGTATTAAATAAATGAAATTAAACTCTCATGATATAGTGATAAATACAAAGACTTATTGATTACAAAGACATGTAGTCTCCGCATTTGTTTTTAGAGTTTGTATAGTGGGCGAGATGTTGTCATGGAGTGTAGAATAAGGTTTACATCATTTGCCGTTTCTTTTGAATTGAATTTAAGTACATTACAAAAGAAAAGAATATGTTTACTTGAGTAGATTGTAACTTGTAACTAAGCAAAAAGCTAAATTAAATATTTGATGCGAGATGAATAACTGGGATGGTTTCTGAGATCTAGCAATATATTTTATAAAGGTTTATGATGACATACTATAGATATCTAATAATAAATAGTACTACATCTGTTTTAAAGTGATCCATATTTAAAAAAAAAGATTTATAATTTTTTAAAAATATATACTTTACATTTTAAATGCAATTTTTATTAGAATGGTAAATTGCAAATTAAAAAATTGTGTTTATTAAATTTTGATTGATTAAAACTTATGAGAAATAGTTAATCACAATAAATAATATATTTATGATCAATTTTTTTTTTAAAATTTAATATGCATGAAAACTCTAAAACATACATTTTGTTTTTAAAATTGAGGTAGTAAGATCATAGGTATAGATATTTCACATGAAACCACATGGCATAATGGTGATAATATTATTGTTGAAATACTATATAGTTTCTAAGACTACTAAATTTTGTGATAAATAAACCATAAAGATTTGTAATAAATAATATGAACCACTGGATGGAAGGTTGTTTAGTTTTTAGAAAGTGCGCTTTTTAGTGTTCCGAGTATGAGATTCTATGTTATCGTATATATTTGAGGTGAATAACCGGCAAGCACATAGTAAATGTTCCTCCACTAGGAGATGAAGAATCACTCATAGAGAATCTCTGAGCTGGCTTTCATATGCTGTTTTGGGAATGCGTTCATCCTGCACAAAGAAACAATGGTTTTAATATGAAAGATGATTTTCTCTTCTAAAATTTCTCTAATAAGAGCGATGATTTATGAAGAGTTCTTATATACTATGGTTTAGAAGATGAGGTTCATCTGTAGATCAAATTTCATATTTGTTTAGGTAATTGTCGGATCAATCTCTTCCCTCTTCTCCGAGACTCCTTTTTTATAGTCAAGAAAAGAAAGTTTGGTTGCTGATCCTTTTCTCACGTTTGGTGTAGACCAAACAGACACAATAGCCCCAATAATAAATCATAAATATATGAGTATATGATATAAAGGGATAGTGGTATAGTAAGTTTGGCCCACCCACCCACCCAGTCAACACGGCAAGACTATATGAGCACACCAATAGGGAACTTAACTTTACTGGACACCTAATCCAAAGTTTCTTTTTAGAAAACTCTCCGAGCTCGAACCTCCATTAGGGTTGCTCTAAATATGGCGTACTACGTACGCTTTACTGTACTGTGCATTTGAATCTTTCTATATGCTTCCAAGAGGTTACTGAGTGGCTTCCATTTAAAAGGTGAATGCAGGGTGGATTGTATATAAATAGCTGAAGAGTATACATTCATTGTAGTTAAATTGAGTTGAATTAACAAACAAGTAAATATTTTCATAACAAACTTTTTCACTCTCATCCTCCTCTTAATCTCAAGTTCTGCACTTCTAATAGATCATATGATCATGCAAGGAAGAAAAAGCAACATGAACGAAGATTTTGAGTTTGTAAATATCGGGTAAAGGGGTCGTCAATAGAGAAGTGAGTACGTATAAATACATGGATTTGTGTGGAGGTCAGCCGCTGCGCCTCTCATCACCTAAGTTCAAAACCCTTTATTTGGTTAGTCTTACCATTTATTTATTTCAATCTCTATCTTATCGAAAATATTAGCTATTGGTTACCTTTAGGGTTAGCTTGCTTTCAGAAACCTTTTACAAAAATTATTACATAACTTGGAATTCATTAACCGATCATAAATCATTCCAATAATTTTAAGAGCGATCATAACTAAGAGTGAGCCGTTACTGAAGTACATATATCAAATATGGAAGATTGAAACTTAGAACTCTATATAACATCAACATGGCAAAGCTTGAGCATATATAGACAACTGAAATTGATTTATTTTCTTCCAAAAATTAATAAATAATTAATATAAACATAGATTGTTATATTTTTAAAAAAAATATTAAAATATTTACTAAATTGTCTATAGCTTCCAAAATCTAGGGCCAATCTTAAATTGTTATATCAATAGTACTTAAAGGATAAAACTGAGTGTCCAATATTTTAATGTGTGTTGGACGGGAAATGGTTAAAGGTGAGGCATGCACAAGGAATCCACAATGTAGAATTAGAAGAGAAAGGTGATGGCCATCTCTCTCCAAAGCTTTTCGATGCCCCTCTCTCTCCTAAGGGTATCCAACAGGTTAGGACGAGACATATAATAACTACTATTAGGGGGGAGTAATAATACCTTGAGCACTGCCACTCTTGTATATAAATATGAAACTCTCGATATAATTTGACAGGTTTCTGAACAGCGCAAACAAATACTTGAATCAGGACTACTAAACACTATCGAGTTAGTGATTACCTCTCCCCTGCGCAGGTACCTCGCAAACTAAATCAAACGAGTTAAACCCATTTGGACAATGGACCTATTTGCGGACATGATGCTTTAACAAAAAAAAATGTTAATAAAAGTACATATTTTAAATATTTAAATCTTGGATTGTTTTGTTCAATTCATTACGAATACTGATTTTCCTAGAAATAACTATGTCCACCATATTTATAATTATTATGTATAAAAAATAAATTGAAGAATTCTTCATTAACTTTTCAAAGAAAACAAAGAAATTGATTTTTTATAAACTTTTAAGACCAGCAAATCTCCCTACTAGCCCATTTTAGCACCTTGATAGTAACACTGTCCATTCAATTTCAGGGCAATGGAAACTGCAGTCGGAATATTTAGGGGACACAAAGATATAAATCTATCCCACAACTTCCCTCCAATTGTAGCACTTGAGCTTTGTAGAGAACGCATGGTACTATTAATCATCAATTTATAACGATTGATTTAATATCCCAAAACTTTGGATGAAAGATTACTATATGTTCCAATAATGAATAACTATGCACTCTCTGGTCCATTGCTCGATATCCGTAGGGACTATATCCGTGTGATCGTAGAGAAAGTATAAGTACCCGTCGCATTTGTTTCCCGGAGATTGACTTCACAATGGTATAGCTAATCTCACACCAATCCTCTAGGTGTTCAAAATGATCTACGTTTTATTTTTCAGATTTTGATAAAACTTATGTTACTTTTGGTCATAGGTAGAGAGTGATGAAGATGCTCTATGGAGAGAAGAGGAAAGGGAAAACCTAGAAGAGGTTTCTGCTAGAGGCCTTCGCTTTCTCAAATGGTAACCACACCATGATTTTATTTCTTTGTACTTTCACATTTCTCTTTCTACTAATCACAAACTAGTTGACCAAAAACACAAAAACTAAAGTTTTAAAATATAAGAAACATCATTAGACTGGTAATATCCATATTTTCATATTACAAAATAATTCTAGTGAGTCTTTATGCTAAGATGATTCAAATTCAGACAATTATGTGGAGTTAGTGTTTACATATTACAAACATATATACCTCAGTATAATGTTATCATGTACATCTCTGTCATTACCGACATAATAAAAACATGTAGGTTATGGGAGAGACCAGAGAAAGAAATTGCAGTTGTTAGCCATGGGATTTTCTTGCAACAAACACTTCATGCCCTCCATGAAAAAGTTAGCATACCTCTCGAAGATAATCTCCTCACAAGGTTGATTATAAACTAATTAATCAGTCTCTTGTTAGTTTATTTGTTTTAACGTACGTGTGATTAAAATCATGGACCCAAGTCCTCGTACGGATCGGAGGATATTTTTCTAAGTACAATAAACTGATTACATATAATCTCTTCTGTTTAGGTTTGCCAATTGTGAACTACGGTCAATTCGGATTGAGAAGGGGTAACTAAAATTAGCTTTTAATATTACAAAAAAAAAAACTAAGATTAGCTTTTAAGAGATTTAGGAGATTTTAAATATATATAGTGCAGTTTCTAAATTTTGTTCACAATTGTTAAGTGCAGTGACATGGAAGCAGTGAAGCAACCACTTATAACTGTAGAAACACCATGTGTTCAACCTTCAACTTCCCTTCACACGCTTGAATAGAAGTTATTCATGTGAACTGTGTATTTATGTTTTCATGCCACATGCACATAGCGTTTGGAACCAGGGAAGCATTACGTAGCTAATTAAAAGCCACATCCGAATCTGGTTACCACTAACCTAATCTATGCTGGGGCAGATATGCGTGTGAAACTCTCTCTTTTGTTTTTTTTGTTGATCAATGTTTTGCATCATAAGAATCTCTCTTCTTAAGTTCTTTTACTTATGCGTTATTGCGTATTTTAACAAAAAATGGTTCTGCTTAAGTTTGTGGTTTCGTTAATATTATATACTATGTCTATGTCATATCAATATATTGTTGTAGTTGATTTTCTTATTTGATTTGCATGCATCATGTTCATGTCTGGGAAAATACTGAAAACTTTTTTTTTCTTGGTGTAAATGTTAAGAGAAATATTGAGAACTTATAACATTAAAAATGAAGCAATCTCATAAAGCTTGAGATGTTTATTTAAAGCTTGACTGATAAATGCAAACATCAAAACTAAACACAAAACACAATGGTTTCAAAAATTACTCAAATTATTTTACGACAGTTTTAGCAAAAATAACACTCACTCGATAAGTAACTAGAGAGTTCTGATATTTTCAATTTCTAAGTTGGTATATTCTATTTAAAACCACGAAAAAAAATCTGTTATACTATAGTTGGATCATCTTATATGAAAATACCAGGATTCATTCGTAAAAAAAGACTAAAGACTCGAAAAAGCAAAAATTGTTATAAGTAAAAAAAATAAAATAATGAGTATTATTCAATGAATAATGAATTTTTTATATAAAACTACAACAGTTAAGTACAAAATATAATTTGGAATGGAAAACAAGTAAATCTATATTTCCATATAGACATCACTGCAATATTCATAACAAAAATATATATAATGTGAATGAGATTTTTTTTTTTGTTAAAGAGAGTATTGCAAAAAGGCGCGTCTGCTGCAACGAGAGTAGAGGAGCGTGGTACGAAGACATTAAAAATAGTGACGTGGTTATGAATTTGGATAGACGAGAAATAGCAAGTCATTTATTAAAGAAATTATTAATCTAATAAGAGTTTGGTTCAACCATATTCTTAAATTCTATCGTTTCATCAATAAATCCGTGCTTTTGATTTGTTTCTCGTTAAGGTCTCTCCTCTTCTGATCTCTTTGATTTTTTTTTTCCGTCTGTGAAATCAAGTTTTTTTTTTATTCTTACAATCAAGGATGACGACTGAGACCGGAGAAATCAGCATCGTATGCAACCACTGGTATGTAATGATTTGATCATGTAGGCGATTTTGTTTCTCTTTGTTGCTTGTTTTTGTGAATTGGTCAGTGATTGCGAGTTATTACATTTTGTATCTTCCTGTTTGGTTCCTGTAATAACTAGAGCCAGCTAGGTTTGTGTCGGTGATTCGTAGTTTATATAACTATTGGATTGGAGATTGGTTGTGCTCTTATTTTACAAAAAGAGTTGATTTTTATTTGGTCGTTAACTTAAGGTTGCTTTTTTTTTTTTTGCCTCAATGAATTTGCATTTGATGTTTTGTGATAATTTAATTTGTGGATTTTGGATTTTTGAATTCACTACTCTGATCTGGTTGGTGTTTTTACAGATTTATCATTCAGATATTTTTTTCACCCTTGCTAGAACTTTTTGACTATTTTAACATACTCTATAGTCTAGCGTTACTGTGATGGTTTGCATAGTTTCTAGAGAGCTGTGTGTGTGGCTTTTGACTCGTCATTGTAACTTTGATCGTCTGCTGAGAGACAGGGACTGTTTGATGAATGCTGTAATTCTGATTGGGATCAATAAACCGAATACGTTTTGTATGTTCAGTGGTAGCAGCATCTACTTGGATGGTTGATCCCTCCATGAGCTAAGCGTACTAACAGTTCTAATGTTTTCAGTGACAGAGACATTCCAGCACCAAATATCGATCTGCATCGTGTACATTGTGCCCGGAACCTAGAAAAATGTAAGATTTGTGGTGATATGGTTCCCAAAAAACATGCCGAGGAACACTTCCTGAACTCACATGCTCCGGTACAATGTCTTTCTTTCTTTCTATTTCTTACCTGTCTTTGATCTGAGGAAACTGTTTTTTAGTTATATCCACGAGAATTCAATACTTTGTTGTTATAGTTTAATGTTGAGAGGAGTTCCATAGTTTCATATGCTACTTTCTTTTTTGACATTCCTCTTGAACAGGTACCATGCTCGATGTGCAAAGAAACCATAGATCGTGAGGCTTTTGATAATCATAAAGGAGAAATTTGCCCCAAGAGGATTGTAACGTGTGAGTTCTGTGAGTTTCCATTGCCTGCTGTTGATCTTCCTGAGCATCAGGTATTCACTTTTCACTTTCACAGATCTCTCTCCCATGAATGGCTTATCTGATTCTCTCCTGTTTCATGAAACCAGGAAGTATGTGGCAACCGCACGGAGCTCTGTTATCAATGCAACAGCTATGTTAGACTGCGAGAAACATATAACCATGAAACCAAATGCCCTGGTTCTGTTCTCAACAATGTTGAATCATCCAGGTACATCTTCTGATTGAAAGGCTTCCTCTTTTGGTTAAACTCATGTCCTGACATGGATTTTAATGTGCAGAAGGATCCCAAGAGCAGCAGAAGGAGATGGAAACGGCAGGAGGAGAAGAGATGGGAATGGTGTTTCTAACAAAAGGCTTTTCTTCACTATTGCAATAACTGGAATAGCTGTCTTAATAGGATCACTGTTCTTCCAGAGGAAGCCTGAGGGGAGCTAAGCAGAGGCATAGCTTGTGTGTACTTCTGTAAATTTGCTACAAACTCTCTTCAAACAGATTTGAAGAAAAGGTTTTATACATTTATGTTTACCGAGACAGAGATGTTCCTCCCAAATCACTATGAGACTTTCTTTCATATTTGGTTTCAATAAAAGAGATTTCACATTTCAGGTTTATGTTGGTTACAAATGAAGAGGACTTGGGCAATGTTTGGTATATGGCAATGTTTTGTGGGCTTTTGTCAGTTTGGGCCTCATAAAGTTGGGGTTTGGCATTCTCAAAAGTTGAAAGAAATTAGTCAATATTATCCAGTTAGTGCAGGCTGACCTTATCTTTGATCGTCATATCTTAAATGGAAAAAAATAAGTCTTAGCCATAAAACTTGGTTAAAATGACAAAATTATTTATCAAGATTTGAGACCTCTATACCTTTTATGCCCTTTATTGGTGATTTTGTTTACTTCTAAATTCATTTAGGAATATAACAAAAGTGATTAAGTGGTACTAGATATTTATATTAATTTTATTGATTAGTAAATGTCTTTGACCATTTTTAATTCCATCTTGTATATCCAATGTATATGGAAAACAAATCTAAAATACGTTTAAAATATTGATGTGTTACTTAAAGTTAAAGACTTAAATTAAATTTCCAGTTTAAATGTTTTCTTAAGTGAGTAACAATATAAATGCCTTTGAACAATTATGTTTTCTTTTATTAATATATATTTAATTTAAGGCAATGTCTGTAAATTTTCATTTCTTTAACCAATTGGGACCATTGATATAATAAAATAAGGCTAGGCCTAGTAATTAATTAATTTATTAAAGTGAAAATAAACACTAAAAAAAAATATATAGACTGATCCATTTATTGTCAATTAGTTTAATACAAGTAGACTGTATTTTCTGTTAAGTATGTAGTTTTCTTAGAAATCTACCCAGTAAGCTAATGTTGGGAAAAATAATAGACAACAATTATTGCTGTGAGTAATTCTTTTTCTAATAAAAAAATCTTAGCATGTGAGCACTAATCAACATACATACACAATGATTGATACAATCTTAACAACTAAAATGAATCTTGTATGAAAATGTCTAATCAGAGCTGTAATATTTCGATAATTTAAAATGAATACACATATAGGTAAATAAAAAGAAGTCTAAATAACCATAAAAAGTAACAATATAAACGAAATTCTTTGTTTATAGCAGAAGAAAAGTTCACAGATACCTTTGTTATAACTTTTGTCTTGTCTTTGTCCTACTTCAAAGTTTTTGTATTGGTAAAATAGATTCTTATTAGAAAACAACGTACATAAATGATTTAAGTTGTCACAATATAAACAACCCTTCTTCATTTCTTCTAATTCTTACTTGCCTCATCTCTACAACTTCACATGTCTGATTATCTTTCTGGACAGCATTTTGAGAAAGCTCCAAGACAAATCCGCTGATCGTTTGTCATGTTTCTGTTCTCTTCACGTGTTTTCCATCTCGTGACTACCACAGGTACGCATCAGAGAACAAACATTATTACAATTCTTTGAAAGATATAATGCATTCTGTATATATATATATATATACTCGACCTTTGTTTTTAACATGATAAGAACCTATCTCCTAACAAAACGTTACTGTATGTGTGTGTACCTGTTTGGTTGACAATAAGGTTACCGGAGACACTTATTGAGACAAAGAGGATGGATGATTGCTTTGATCATGTTCTTGTCTTTCTTTGAGATTGCTATCTCCCAAAACCAAAGTTCTGATCCAGAAACAACACAAGTCTTGCAAATACTGTACCAAGATGGGCATGTAAGTCGTTTCTAGCTTTTAGTTACTATTAAACTTGTTTTAGTAAATTTCTAGCTTCCTTGATATGCAAGCCACGTTTAGGAAACCCTAATCTATAAGATTAATTACAGGTGATGATTGATAATGGAATTTTCCAATTAACTTTGTCAAATCCTGAGGGATTTGTGACCGGAGTCCGGTACAATGGTATTGAAAATGTTCTTGCCTATACCGGCCATGAAAATGATAGAGGGTAAGTCTATAGATAAGTGACTCAGAGAATGCCCTAACAAACTGAATCTAATTGATGTGTTTACTGCAGTTACTGGGATTTAGTGTGGAACTTTCCAGGAAAGAAAACTAAAAAGACCAAAGGCACACTAGACCGGTAAATAACTCTCTCTCTCTCTTTGTAGACTGTAGTTATATAATGTGAAATTTACTTGGATTAATCTGCAGGATTGAAGCAACAAAGATGGAAGTGATAACGCAGAACGATGAAGAGATAGAGATATCATTTTCAAGGACATGGAATGCTTCTTCAAATGTGACTGTTCCAGTGAATATAGACAAGAGGTAGTTAAAACTAGTATTCATCTTCTTGAATCTATATTTATGGGAGATGAGTTGTTGTTTTTTCAGGTTTGTAGTGCTGCGAAACTCATCAGGGTTCTACAGTTATGCCATCTTCGAGAGGTTACAAGGGTGGCCTGCTGTTGAAATTGATAATATTCGATTAGCAATTAAGCTAGACAAGGACAAGTAACGTTTCTGTACTTATACTTACATCTATGAATATTACTGTTTACTATTCAGATTAGTGATTGGTTTATATCTGTATAGGTTTGATTACATGGCTATTTCAGATGAGAGGCAAAGGTACATGCCTCTACCAGATGATAGGATTCCACCTCGAGGTAAACCTCTTGCTTACCCCGAGGCCGTTCAACTACTAGACCCTATTGAGCCTGAGTTTAAAGGAGAGGTGAAACTTTATCTCAGCTTGAAAACAGAGCAGTAAAAACAGAGGAAACAGAGGATCATTAATCTTGATTATGACTTTACAGGTAGATGACAAGTATGAATACTCAATGGAGAGTAAAGACATAAAAGTTCATGGATGGATAAGCACAAATGAGTCAGTTGGGTTCTGGCAAATCACTCCAAGTAACGAGTTCCGATCTGCTGGTCCTCTCAAGCAGTTCCTAGGCTCCCATGTTGGTCCAACCAACCTTGCGGTGAGGATAGGTTTCGACATTAAACCGATTCATAAAGATATAAGATGGTTACTAATTGATGTGTGTGGGAAATGGGAAACAGATATTTCACAATACTCACTATGTTGGAGAAGATCTAATCATGAAATTTGAAGAAGGTGAAGCATGGAAGAAAGTGTTTGGACCTGTCTTTATTTATCTCAACTCGTTTCCTAAAGAAGTTGATCCTCTCTTGCTCTGGCATCAAGCCAAGAACCAGGTCTGTCCTATATGCACCATGCACATATGTAAGAATAACAGAGAGCTGTGTAGTTGATTTGACTCTTTGTTTCAGACAAGGATTGAAGAAGAGAAATGGCCTTATAACTTCACAGCTTCAAGTGATTTTCCTGCATCTGACCAAAGAGGATTTGTTAGCGGTAGATTACTCGTTAGAGACCGGTACATAAGGAGTGAGGATATACCAGCAAATGGGTCCTATGTGGGCTTAGCTGCACCAGGAGATGTTGGCTCATGGCAAAGAGAATACAAAGTACTTTCTATAACCTATTAATATGTGATTCCTTCTTCTCCCTCTTGTTAACTTATTAATTATAAAGATTTGATTACAATGATAGGGTTACCAGTTCTGGTCAAAGGCCGACGAAGAAGGATACTTTTGTATAAACAATGTGAGAAGTGGTCGTTACAATCTCTATGCATTTGTTCCTGGATTCATCGGTGATTATCACAACGAGACCGTTTTATACATTTCTCCAGGTTACAATACTTGTAACACCACAACGACACTGTTCCATGTATATTGGACTAACAAAGAGTAAAGATACTTGAATCAGGTTCGAATATAACCCTAGGTGAGTTGGTGTATGAACCTCCAAGAGACGGTCCAACTCTATGGGAAATTGGTGTACCAGACCGAACCGCGGCAGAGTTCTACATTCCTGACCCTAACCCAATGTTTGTGAACAAACTATACGTAAACAGTTCTGATAATAAATACAGACAGTATGGATTATGGGAACGGTATTCAGAACTGTACCCCGATGAAGATATGGTCTACAATGTCGATGTTGATGATTACTCTAAAGATTGGTTCTACATGCAAGTCACAAGGTTAGTTTCTTTCTAAACTCAAATGCAAAGCTGCACTACGAATATAAAGACTTTGTTGATGTATGCAACAATGGCTTTGTAGGAAGCAAGCTGATGGAGGATATAACGGTACTACATGGCAGATCAAGTTTCAGCTCGACGATATAACAAATCTTACAGGTGATTTCAAACTGCGAATCGCGCTAGCCACATCAAATGTAGCAGAGTTGCAGGTGCGATATAAAGAGCCACTCTTTCTTTCACTATATATAAATGAAAACATTCATTTGTTGAGCTTCCGACATCGAAAGTTTAAATGGACCAATAGTAATACACAAGCTCGGCTCAATTAACAATTGATTTTAAGTTGAAAACACGATTTTTTTTTTTGCAGGTTCGGGTGAATAATGTTTCTGTGGATCCTCCATTGTTTACGACGGGGCAAATAGGAAAAGATAATACAATAGCAAGACATGGTATTCATGGACTGTATTGGTTATACAGTGTGAATGTGTCAGCTTCTTCTCTTGGCTCGGGATGTAACACCATATATCTAACCCAACCGCTAGCCATAAGCCCATTTCAAGGACTCATGTACGATTACATTCGTCTTGAGTATCCTGATTCTGTTAATCATATCACGTCTACACCATAGATTTTGTTTTCAGACTTCACCTTATATATTATGTTGATTATTATAAAGATAGAAATATACACATTATTTTCTTAAACTATAATTGTTGTTGTTGCTCTTAATTGGTATAGCAAGATTTTAGTCATGTTTTTATTAAATTTAGTTTGAATGGAGATGAATATATGCAACTAAGCAAATAAACAAATGTTATTCAAATAAGCATCCAAAAAAAAAATCATTTAAATGAAACATTTAAATAAATATGAGCTAATACAATTTCTAACAAAAATCACAAGGTACGAATTAGAATTTATCCCAATGTAAATGCATGTTTAAGTCAACTGAAATCACTTATATTTCCTTTGTATAGGTGAAGATCAAAAGTTTAAACATCTTGTAATAACTTATTTATTAGGTAGACTGGGTTTTGAAAATTGCTTCTTAATGACAAATATTCGCCATAAAAATTACGCGTTATCGATTCAATTCTATTATTTAATTAAAGTTTCTCTAAGTACATCACTTAGGGGTATGGGAGGAATTGCCTCCTAAGGAGTCAACTTTTCCTGTACCCCTATTTTTTTAGAGGTAATCTCCTATGGGCTCGTGTGATCTCTTATACCCTTATTTTATAATTCTTTTTTTAATCAAAAACCTAAACCCCCAAATTAAATCCTATCCGGTGTTCAAAACTAAACCCTAACCCCCCCCAATGGATGGGTGAACCCATGGGTAAATATTTAAATTCTATAGGTTTCAAATTCGAAAAAAAATATTTTAAACTCGTTTTTAATCATATTTTGATGATTTTCGGGAAAATATGGAAAAAAAAGGTTTTTGATTTTTGAAATATTTTTATCAAATTCTATAAATCAAATAAAAAATATTCACATTTCAATTTTAATTTTATGTTTTTTCGTTTGACATATAAAATTAAAAAAAGAAATGTGTCCTAGAGAGATTAGAAGTTGAGATTTAGGGGTATGGGAGGAATTGCCTCATCACTAAGCATAAAATTATTTTTTTATATAACGACTATATATAGAAAGATTAATATCAATAAATACTTGATTAGTGATGAGCTGGCCTTCCATAATCTCGCTTTGGTTCAAAACCGTAGTATATTAACACTAAGCAGAAACAAGAAGAAAAATCTCAAAGGGTTTAGCTTTTTTATTTACATCTGATCATCAATCAATCATCGAGGAGGTGAAGAAGCTCTTCAATCGAAGAAGACAATCATCAAATGGGTTCCCGTTCTTCGAGGTGATCATCGTCTTCGCTCTCTCACTGTACTGACATCTCTGCGAATCTTTTGAATTGCTTTCACTCCTTATTCTCTCAATGTGCTTTTTTGTTACTTTTGGATTAGGGTTCTTCTGGGTAGCTGATCCTATGAGCTACTCGTTGTTTAGTTGTTGAAAGTTCATTTCTTTAAGGTAATCCTTACTAGTCAAATCTGATCGGTCTCATAATCTCTATTCCTAGGGTTGTAAATAGTGTAATCGCCACTAGTTCAAACGTTTCATCATTGCTTCCAGAAAGTTCTCAACTTTCCTGTTAAATTGATTATTTCTAGTGTATTTCTGAGTGATTATAGACTCATAGTGATTATGTTGCCTTTTGACCTTAGAGTGTACTGTCAGAGAAATATCAGTTCATTACTTCAGTACTATTAGTGATCGACATCCATGAGTTATTATATTATACCTTTTCGTTACCTTGAACTTCTACTAGGTAGATGGATCGGTTCTTTGATGAGATGAGACACCAAATCACTTAGGGTACTATCAAATACTATCTATCTTCAGAATAGATATCATGGCTTCCTCTGGACTGGCAAACGGAGCAGGCAGTTCGAGATCTGCCAAAGGCGTAAAAACTTCTTCTAGTTCAGTCGATTGGTTGACGAGAGATTTGGTTGAGATGAGGATAAGGGACAGAGTAGTGACTGACGATGAGAGGGTAAGTCTTGCTGCATTGATGGGGCTGGTACTGAACCTGGCCTCTTTTGTTTATTCAGCTTGACTACCCTATCGTGAGCTTATCTGTATCATGGATTAGCTTACAGTGTGAGAGATTTTCGTGATGTTGCAGGATAGTGAACCAGACATTATTGATGGCACTGGTACTGAACCTGGCCATGTGATTAGAACCACAGTCCGTGGACGAAATGGTCAATCAAGACAGGTTGGATTTTTATAGAAAATTGTATGTGTAAATTGGTAGCGTTTTTATCCAACTCTTTCTCATATACTTGTTTATCTGGAATGACAGACAGTCAGTTACATATCAGAACATGTAGTGGGTACTGGTTCATTTGGCACCGTTTTCCAAGTAAGTTAAATTAACCTACCTGATGACTTACTATTGATTTGGGTCTATTCCCCCCCACGCATTTATGTTTCCTTCTCGTAGGCCAAGTGTAGGGAAACTGGGGAGATTGTTGCCATCAAGAAAGTTCTACAAGACAAGCGTTACAAGAACAGGGAGCTACAAATTATGCAGATGCTAGACCACCCCAACGTCGTTACTTTAAAGCATAGCTTCTTCTCAAGAACAGATAATGAAGAGGTTTATTTGAATCTTGTCCTTGAGTTTGTGCCTGAGACAGTTAATCGTGCTGCAAGAAGTTACAGTAGGATGAATCAGCTGATGCCATTGATATACGTTAAACTCTACACCTATCAGGTAACTGTTTTCCTGGATTTGAACACATTCGTTTGTCTTTCATGAAGCGTCGTAAGCACTCACTTAAATTTGAGGCTCATTCTGTTTAGCTGAGGATATTAATCTCAATAGATTCTATCTATTTCAAACTGGATTCTTGTGGCTCTTCCCGGAAAGGTGGGTGAAATTTTTTCTATGAGTTAACAGCATGAGACCATTTCTTTATCGTCAAAACTTATTCTGGATGGTTTTGTGTATCTGTGTTAATGTTATAATGCTTTGAAAGTGTAGTGAACTTGTCAGACTGATAAGTTTTGGGCATTCTCCAAAGGTTTTTTACGAGTTTCTGTTAATTGTTTACAGATTTGCAGGGCGCTTGCTTACATCCATAATTGCTTTGGTCTTTGTCACCGTGATATTAAGCCTCAAAACCTGCTAGTAAGCTCATCTGTACCTCCCTGTTTCAATAGAAATTTATAACAGATGGTAGTTTCTTTGCTGTGGCCTAGTTCTCTTGAGTTAGTTTCTAGTTTCTGAGTTCTTTACCTCTACAAATAGGAATAGAAATACAGTGCTGTATACTCTTTACATTTGATAATGTCATACAGCGTCTTCGTTTTAAATCAACTGCATTTGAATTTGACTTTAGATATGTTGTTGTGAAGGTGAACCCACATACGCATCAGCTAAAAATCTGTGATTTCGGGAGTGCAAAATTGTTGGTAAGATTTATTGACGCAGTTTTTAAAGAATCTATTTGTGGGATATAACACAAAACTTATTCTCCTTAGGTGAAAGGAGAACCCAATATTTCTTACATCTGCTCCAGATACTATCGTGCTCCAGAACTCATTTTTGGCGCCAGCGAATACACAACTGCAATTGATATATGGTCCACTGGTTGTGTGATGGCTGAATTGCTTCTTGGACAGGTTAAAGCCAAAAAAAATGTTTTAGTATTATGATTTTTTTTTGTGATAATTATTCTGTTTCTTTCCTCTCTTACGCCTTTGTATCCTTATAACTTGTCGTACAGCCTCTGTTTCCTGGTGAAAGCGGAGTCGATCAGCTTGTTGAAATCATTAAGGTAGCCTTCTATTAATTATTCAGAAGTGTATTTCAAACTTAGAGCATATCAGTTGTCTTGGGCTTACAGTGACTGATTAGTGCTTAGCGAGAGATTTTTTGTATACATATTGTTCGTCTATCTTCATATTGTCAACTTTATATCTGAATGAAATCAATGAATACCAGACTTGTGCGTCACAGTTTATTACGTATAATGTTGAGTTTATACTGAGTATAAAAGTAGAGTGCACCTCAACCTTTTCTAGGGAACCTTAGTTTCTTACTTCGTGTGCTTTTATTTCTCGTGCAGGTTTTAGGTACACCAACAAGGGAGGAAATCAAGTGCATGAATCCAAACTATACCGAATTTAAATTCCCCCAAATAAAACCTCACCCGTGGCACAAGGTATGCCTTCTAGTGTTCATGATTATCACCTACCAGGATATTCTTTAATCATTTGTTTTTTGGTAAATTTATATTGATCTCGTGTTTGTGATTATTTTGGAGTATGAAACTATGAATCATTCAAATGTATGCGTAAAAAGTTTCAACTCTTAGTACTGTTGAAGAAGGCATTGCCTGTGTCTTGAAAAAAAGGTTTGGCTAAATTCCTTAATGATCGTGGCTTTAGTCCTTGTTGAGTATTTCTATCTGGTTGAGGTTGTCTTCAGGATTTCATACTCTTGGCATTCCACAAGTTTGTGGTTTGAACTAGACTACTTGCCATTTATATTCCCAATGTGCAAAAATGTTCAGCTTGGCTTTAATGATTATTGCCTCGCTAAAAATTCTTTGCTATCTGGTATCGTTATTACTGCCTGAATGAACTTTTTGGGGCTTTATCATCAGGTCTTCCAAAAACGTTTACCACCAGAAGCGGTTGATCTTCTATGTAGGTTCTTCCAGTATTCCCCTAATTTGAGATGCACAGCTGTAAGTGATCCATGGTTTTGTGCCCTTCGTTGTGTAATCTACTTATCTATTGATTCATGATCTAAGGTTATAAGCACATTTATTAAACGGTATTTTTTGTAGTTGGAAGCTTGTATTCATCCGTTATTTGATGAGCTAAGGGACCCAAACACTCGTCTTCCCAATGGCCGGCCACTTCCTCCGCTTTTTAACTTCAAACCTCAAGGTACAGCTCCCTTTTTTTTCTGGTAAATCATACACTAGTTGTTGGACCTCTTATGAGATCTAACAGTTATGCTCTATCAAGTTGTTGGCATACTGTGTTTTGCACCTGAATTAAATGTAAACCTCAAATAACATTTTACATTACTAGATCCCCTTTTGAAAAATGGGGATGATTAATAAAGTGAATTCACAAGTATGTTGTTCAGTGTGGCCTTCTCTAGGAAAAGGAAGAGCTCTCTTATAGAAATATTTTTTTTCTCCATATGAGAAGTTTTTGATGCTTCATTCCCCTGATGGAGTGGTGTTTTGTGTTCTGCAGAGCTGTCTGGCATCCCTTCTGAAATCGTGAACCGGCTAGTCCCAGAGCATGCTCGTAAGCAGAACTTCTTCATGGCTTTGGACGCCTAAGCTCTCTTGATATGGGGTATTTGGAGCAGGCAGAAGGCATTTTACACCCTCTTGGCTTTTGTTTATCTTAGTGAGTTGTTCTCCTTTTTGTTTTGTTACGGGGAAATGAGGATATGAATACAAACAGTACTTTGAGGTTGCTAGTTACAAACCATTTGTTTGTTTCACGGCCAGATTATATAACCCATTCTGTTTGCCAAATGGATGCTTGTCTTAGCATGTAAATGTGTTGGTAAATGTTTGATTTCTAAATATTTGAAGGTAGTTTTCAAGTTTTCAAGTTTCAAAGAAAAAAATAGAAAGGACCAGAATCAAACAAATAATTTTTGGTGATTTAGAAGGATTTAAAAAAAGAAATTTCATATAATTTAACAATATGTTGACAGAAAAAAACTAACAATATAAATTAATTTATGATATGGTATTTTCATTTATTTATATAATTAATTAAATCAAGGACAAATAAAAAGAACAAGAAATTAAACAAAAAAACAAAAGGAATCAAGTGCTGGTAAACCCTTGTTGGACTACGCTGGTCTGAGTCTAAAACTCTCTCTCATCTCTGTCGCAAAGGTTCCAACTTTCAGACATGTCGTTGTCTACACTTAATCTCCATCCTTCATCTTCTTCTTTCAATCTCTTCTCCAACTATAACAACACGCCAAAACCCTTTCTCAGCTCTCTCCGAATCACCACCTCTACTTCTTCTTCCTTTGCTTCTCCTCTCAAATTCTCTACCACCAATCACGCCCTTAGCTCTCGTTTTTCTTCGAACCAAATCCAAAGCCGCCAACTTTGGCTTCAATGCGCCACGTCGGAGTCCGAGCCGTCTATTTCAGTTGCTCCGGGCGGTAACGGCGGCGCTGGTAAGTTCCTGCGTTACCCTTTTACTCGCTTTCAATTGATAATGTTCATTGGATTGTGTGCTAATTTCGTTTCACTATCTGCAGAAGAGAGAGTGATAGTTCTTGTAATAGGTGGCGGAGGGAGAGAACACGCCCTTTGTCACGCCTTGAAACGCTCTCCTTCCTGCGGTTCTGTGTTATGCGCTCCTGGCAACCCCGGTATCACGAGCTCCGGCGATGCTACTTGCATACCTGACCTTGACGTATCAGACAGTTCAGCTGTCATCTCTTTCTGTCAAAAACGTAATGTCGGTTTAGTGGTTGTTGGTCCTGAAGTGCCTCTTGTTGCCGGTCTCGCTAATGACCTGGTTAATGCTGGTATCCTCACCTTTGGACCTTCTTCTCAAGCTGCTGCTTTAGAAGGTTCCAAGAACTTTATGAAGAATCTTTGCCACAAGTACAATATCCCCACTGCTAAGGTTTGCGTCACTCTCTCCCTCTTTTCATTTTCATATGCATCATGTGTTAGGAATCATTAAGGTGTTAAGATCATTATGAAGATAACTTATTTCACATGGCAAATGAAAAGAACTTACTTTGATTGGATAGTGAACTTTGTTCTTATTCATTTACCATAAAGTTTTAAGCTTTGAAGAAGCGCAGCAGCTCAACTCCTAGCTTTAGGTTTTGTGTATCTAGCCTAGGACTAGATGTAGCAGATTCTGTTATGAGTTGGTGAGAGAGAAGTTATTTTTCAGCAGGTTACTAGAATAAGGATTGCATTTATGTAGCTTTGAACTTAAGATAAGGACTCTATTTTGATTGCAGTATAAAACATTTTCTGATGCATCTGCTGCTAAAGAATACATTCAAGAACAAGGTGTACCAATCGTGATAAAAGCAGATGGGTTAGCAGCTGGAAAAGGAGTCACTGTTGCCATGGAACTAGAGGAGGCCTTTGAAGCTGTTGATTCGATGCTGGTCAAAGGTGTTTTTGGTGCTGCAGGATGTCAGGTGATTGTGGAGGAGTTTCTAGAGGGAGAAGAAGCTTCCTTCTTTGCACTTGTGGATGGAGAAAACGCCATTCCTCTAGAATCTGCACAGGACCACAAGCGTGTTGGAGATGGAGATACTGGTCCTAACACAGGAGGAATGGGAGCTTATTCTCCTGCACCTGTCCTGACCAAGGAGCTGCAGGATGTGGTAATGGACTCTATCATTCATCCTACTGTTAAAGGAATGGCTGAAGAAGGATGTAAGTTTGTTGGTGTTCTGTTTGCTGGTCTCATGATTGAGAAGAAATCCGGTTTACCTAAGCTGATTGAGTTCAATGTCCGGTTTGGAGATCCAGAGTGTCAGGTGAGTAAAGATAAAATGACTAAGTCCTGGTTCGGCTCTTGTTTCTAAACAGCGAAGCTTCTTGTTTAACACAGGTACTGATGATGCGTCTAGAGTCTGACCTAGCCAAAGTTTTGCTAGCGGCTTGTAGAGGTGAGCTAAACGGTGTGTCGCTAGATTGGTCAAAAGATTCAGCCATGGTAGTTGTAATGGCAAGCAAAGGCTATCCCGGTGCTTACGAGAAAGGATCAATCATCAAAAACCTTGAAGAAGCTGAAACGGTTGCTCCAGGAGTGAAGGTTTTCCATGCGGGAACGGGTCTTGATTCAGAAGGGAACGTTGTAGCGACTGGGGGGCGTGTTCTTGGAGTCACAGCCAAGGGTAAAGACTTGGAAGAGGCGCAAGAAAGAGCGTACATGGCCGTTGGGCAGATCAACTGGCCTGGAGGTTTCTTTAGGAGTGATATTGGTTGGAGAGCGCTTCTCCAGAAACAAGTAGCTTCAAAAGATTGAAGACAACTTTTTTTGTTGTGATGGCGATTGTAAACGAATAAACCAAAACAATAAAAACCACCCTGAACATTTTGTAAGTCACATGATTGGCTCCACAGTGGTTCCTGAGGTCACCATGTTAAGCTCGTTGTAAGTACTGAAGCAAATGCCAAAGATGCTACATTGGAAAGTTCTTGTAACTTTACTTAGTAGCATCCATGTAACATAGATTATAGAGATAACTGAAGCTTTGATCAACAAAATGCATTCCATTACCATGGTTGTTTTGAGATTAACACCTCAAAGCGGGTTTATCCAGCGAGTGGCTGAACCGAACATTAACAAAAGACCAGAGTTTTGCATGTAATAATAAAAGCCGCCCATTGATGATAACGGGCTTATGTCTTGTCCCATTAAATGTTATGGGCTTTTTCTTAGCCCAATTGAATCAACGATTCTTTAAAATGTTCGACAATATTTTGGAGTTTTTTTTTCTTTTTTGCTAAAATACTTTGGAGTTCTTTTTCCATTTTTTTTCATCAAATCAACAGAATTCACACATCATCTCTTTTCTCCTTGTGTTTTTCTTTGAAACTCAAACCATGATAGTCATTACATTAATATTCTTTGAAATTGAAAAATAGGGTTCTCCTTGTGTTTTTTATATTCGCTTCTTAAAATTTATTTGAAATTGGATTTAATCGTGGCTAGACAGTTCTTTTTGTCGAAAAGTGATTTATCACAAAATAAATAAATGTATTTAGCCGTATAATGATAAATCGACAATATATTGGTTAAGACTATACAATGAATATTATACATCGATAACGTATGCATGTAGCTAAAGAACCAAAAAAAAAAAAGCTAACTATCTCTGGTTGATCAATCTCGTGGCCTTATTGAACTATGATATAAACAACAGTAACAGGTCCATCACTTCTAATCCACTAAATGAGTTAGAAAAGAAAACATGAATTATATAATAAACTAGCAGAGATACTGTAGAGGTGGAGAGGCCAACGAATGCATGCCTTCTCTTCCACAAGGTAAAGGAGCCGGCAAAGCTATGTGCGACGGCAGCTTCTCTCCTGGCATCACTACCGATACATCCACCGTCACATTCATCGGAACCTATAACCACGTCCTCATATTCCTTAAGTTAATGTCTAAAACTTATGCACACAACAACGATAGATAGTAGATACACATATATAGATGCTTAGACAAAAAGAAAACACATATTTATATACCAAAGAGATAATTAAACAAGTAAGTTTTTTTGCGTGGCATATGAAAAAACGAATAAGCCATGTATACACATTGGCTAACTACTGCTTATTCTGCAAGAAAATATATAATAAATGTACAACTTGAGCTTTGCTTTTGCACTTTACAAACTTGGGTTATTTTTCTATTTTATTTTGAAGAATGTTTTTCATTTCGATAGTTTTTCCTTTTTGCACTGAAAAGCAAAACAATTTTATATTTTTAAAAGATAAATGCGTTTCGGCTTTATTAAAGATAGAGGACAAATCATTCTTTTGAGAAATGCTTTAACAGCTCTTTTGGTTTTGTTTTGTTTTTACCATGGATGCTTGAATAACAAGTTTCTGGAACTGAGTGGACCCATCTCTTCTCTGGTTCTGTCGTTGTCTGATCCGAGGTGGTGTTGAATTCTCAGGCCTGAAGAGATGCTCGAAGATGGCTATTATCAAGAACATGGAGATGAGTATCGCCGTAGCTACGAATCCAAAGGAGATGGCACTCATCAACGTAGAAGATCTCCATGGCCCTTCACTCTCTCCATCTCTGGTACTGTATATGCTCCACGAACTCGTCTCGTTCATTTTCTCCTTGTTGCATGCGAGCTTTGAGCTTTTTTTTTTTGTGGTTTTGAAGTTGATTGGATTCTCTTCTTCCTCTTTATTTTTTTGTCAAGACTATCACAAGAGCAAACTCAGAACTCTAGATCAAGAAGTTAAAAAATGATAATCAGAAATTTAATAGAGATACATTTTCAGGTAATCGTCGACAGTGTCTAGATTATTATTCCTCCTTTTGTGTGTGTGTAAGGAAGTGAATAGTAGAGCAGAGAAGAAGAAACAAAACACACATTAATTGTCTATGTGTGACTGTGTGTATATATATATACAGTTACAGAAAGGAGATTGTACATAAATTTATTTATTTATTAATTATGTGCCTGTAAAGTATAGAAATAATGAATTAACAAAGAGTTAGATGATTAGTTGGTATAGTTGGGGGGCATAAAGCATATGAATGTAAGAAAAAGCTTATATATATTATTATTATTTTTTACTTCTTTTTTCTTAAAATTGACTTTCGTTTTCTAATTGGAATACACACAATTTATTGGAAACATATTCGTTGTCTGCTTTACTAGCTATCTTATCAACGACAAACATTAAATCAGTTATAGAAATTTGAGGATGGGGCCTTCGTGTCATCATAAAGAACAACAAAGAGAGCCTATTGGCTGCTTTAGAAAATGTTTACCCTTACTGGTGAATTAATTATTAAAGTTAGATTTCAATTAGTTATCATAAATTCATAATTAAGGAAACAATGATGCATAATAATAAACGCATTTTAGTTGTAACTCATTAGCTCCATATATACTCATGTATGTACTCTACCTGCATAAATATATATATGTGATTCATCTACATTACGAGCTTTCATGTCAACAATCCTTATGTGAAATTAGCTCGATTTTTTTTTTGTGGGGTCAAAATGTGAAATTAGCTTGACAATAATGCAAACGTTCTTGTTTATTTCCCCTCTGCAAACCTAAAATTATTTAATCAAAGATAAAGTACAACAACTAAATTCGCTTTATTTGTACGACAAGCAATTTGAGACCTTAAATATATAGCATATCAAGGTCAATCAATAAAATAAAAACCGTCCTCTTTACAAGAAAATGCTCCCTCCGTTTAATAAATAATGTAATATGAACACTTTTCACACACATTTAAATATGATTAAAATATTATTTATATTAGCTAAATATATTTAACCAATAGTAGAGATGAGCAAATGGATTACAGGTCGCACAACCTCTCCTGCCATCTTACTAAACCATTATACCACATATGAAAAAAACTCAATGGTATTTGAGGTAAATAAATTTATGAGATCAATGCATCTAACAGTTAATATTAAACTGAAATTAATATAAACAGAATTGAAATTTTAAAATAATATTTTTATATAACAAAATAAAAATGTTAAAATAACATTTTTTATGAAACAAAAAAAAATATAATATATTAAGCTTAATTATTTATGGGAATAACTCGCATGTTAAAGGTTTTGCTTTCCATGGAAATAAGTTTAGAGACACATTCACTAAATTATGTGTATGTATAGTCACTACTCACTAGTTCTTATTACCATTTAAGAACTCGATCCAATAAAACTTAAAACTTTCCTATACTTTAATAATATGAATATCATGAATCATGCAGTTTGAAAGTTTATCATTCCATTTCGTGTCACGCATATTTTTCTTTTGAACCATTTGGTTGATACTGAACAAGAATTTTCATCTACTTTATGTAACGTCACATTATGAAGAAAACTATCACATAAAAAGCGAGGTTGTTTTTAACTATTGTATTGTATAATGGCACTGAACAATGAGAAGAGAAAAAAAGCCATGCAAGTGCATGCAAACAAAGTGTCAACCTAAATTACCTAACCGATCAAACTTACCGAACCAGCTAAACCATTCACAATCCTATAAATCGAACCAAATCATAATGATTTTTGGTTTGTATCCTTAGCAAAACTGATTAATCTACTGACGGCCCATTACTGTTGATTATGATTCGTCTATATGTGATTAATGATAAACAGAAGAACGAGAATCCCAAAGAGCGCGTCGAAAGAGGTTTTCTAATGTTTGACGCTCATGAAAACGCATCTTTTTCCAACACATTATTTTTTTAATTACAAATCTCATCTTTAATTTACCCCATTTGGCCAACATTTTTCATTGCATATGAATAATTTGTGGCTATAAATTACAATCATAATTTACAGATTGGTTTATCTTTCAGTTATAATATATAATAAATGGTATAAGTGTATAACCAATGCCATCAGAGAGAGAACAAGCTCTTACTTATAGATTAATCCATGACCATACAATTTACAGAAAATAAAAACTTACACGTAAAGTAATATATAACATTTCAGGAAGAAGAAAACACGTTAAATAATTCCGCTCACATTTATAGAATTAACAGCTGCCACCCACCAATACAAATAAGGTAAACCGAGTTTAGTTTACAGCTAATATGCTAAATAAAAATAAAGTATGTAAAATCAAAAATAGAAAGAAAAGAGCAAAGAGTTTTCACAAATGCAAAACTCTTTGTTCAAGCACTTACAGTCACTGAACCACTTCTTTGCCCCTTTAGTTATCTCTATCTCTCTTAAACATGGAAACACGAGTCGTCACACTTGACTCTTGACCTCTCTCTCTCTTAGAAAGTAAAACTTGTTTCTTTTCTTTCTCAGTCTGATCGTTTGTAATAGAAACACATGACTGGAATGCTAAAGCTTTTGTTTGCAGTCACCACTATCCTCTTCACGATCTCACCATCCACATGTAAGTCTTTTTTTTTTTTCTTAACATAAATGTAACATTTGATTTGAGTTTTGTCAGAATGATTAATGATCAAATGATATTGCAGATGGGTACGACCCCTTGGATCCATATGGTGAAATGATCATCAGATGGGATCTTCTTCATTCCTCACCTGGCCATCACACAGTAACCTTTTCTTTTTCTTTGTTATTTCCTCTGCATGATTTTTTTGATGAGTTTTATTTTGTATACAAAATGATTATTCTGTTTAGAAAACAATGTGTCTGAATATGGTAAAAGATAGTGTCTGAATCTTCATCTTGAGACGAAGAAGTTACTCATTAGTTTGTTCTGTTTCATGTGGGATTATAGGTTTTGTGGTAGTGATACAGATTCTAATTAGCTTTTGATGTATAACTTCTCATAAAATGTTTTGTTACTTAAATAATTATATACACAAATGCTTGTAAAATCATAAATTTTGGTAGGTACTAGTAAAGTTAGAGAACATGCAAGAGTACCGCCACGTGGAGAAGCCAGGATGGAAGCTGAGTTGGCATTGGGTAAACAAAACAGTGATATGGGACATGAGAGGAGCTGAGACGACAGAGCAAGGCAACTGCTCTGCCTTTGCCTCCAGTGAAACACTCCCTCACTGCTGTCTCAGGCGACCAACCATCGTCGACCTTCTTCCCGGTGCTCCTTACAACATGCAAGTCTCTAACTGCTGTCGTGGAGGTGTCTTGACTTCTATGTCTCAGGACCTTAACAACCACGTCTCTGCTTTCCACATGACCATCGGAAGCTTTCCTGATGACCCTGGCGAGTTCACCATGCCTTATGATTTTGATATAGGAGTCCCTGGTTATACCTGCGGCAATGCCACGTCCGTGGCCCCTAGTAAGTATAGTACAGACAAGGGTCGACGCAAAACGCAAGCTCTAGGTAAAGAAAAACCATCTTGTTCTTGCTCAATCATTCTTGTTATTTTCTACAGAAACACATTAGTTGTATGGACTTGACTAAAGATGTTAAAGTGAACTGAAAGCCTGACGGGCATACAGACTTTATATAGGTGGTTCGTTTAGGTCTGTTTATAGTGGTTTATAATATGCATGCCCGTTAAATAAAAGTGTACAATAATATCACTCAAACATTTTTTAAGTGTTGTGTGCTTACATACGTTTGTGGATGTTGAGAGCAGCAACATGGGAAGCAGAGTGCGTGTACTCGCAGACTAAGTCATCACAAGCACCAAAATGCTGCGTTTCACTCTCTGCCTTCTACTACCAAAACATTGTTCCTTGCCCTACCTGTAGCTGCGGCTGCTCGAGTTCCCATTGCCTCAAGTAATCATCAATGTTTTTGTTATGCCTTGTGTCCTAAGAAATAGCTCTGAGCTTTGTTTTTTTTTACTTGCTGGCTTGTTCAGGTCTGGTGTGGTGCCGTCATTTTTGGAACAGAAGCATGATCCATATGAGGAAGTATCTCCTGTGGTTCAGTGTACGAAACATATGTGTCCCATACACATACACTGGCATGTCAAAGTGAACTACAAAGAGTGTTGGAAGGTTAAGGTCACAGCAACGAATCTCAACACGATGAAGAATTACTCGGACTGGAACTTAGTTGTGCAACATCCAAACATGAAAAGCGTCCAGCAAGTCTTCAGCTTTAACTACAAATCCATGACACGTTATCAGAAAAAGATAAGTGAGTAAAATTCATTTTAAAACTAAGGTTATTACCACCGGTCATAGTATTGGACACATCTTGGTGTGGTTTCAGATGACACAGGGGTGTTTTGGGGAATCAAGTTCTACAATGATGTTTTGCTGCAAGCAGGAGAGCTTGGAAATGTGCAAACAGAGATAATGCTAGAGAAGGATAAGGAGAGCTTCACGTTAAGAGAAGGTTGGGCTTTTCCAAGGAGAATCATGTTCAACGGAGATGAATGTGTTATGCCTTCTCCAGTTGATTATCCAAAGCTCCCCAACTCTGCTTCTTATTCCTCTGCTGTCTCTAGCTTTGTTACATTTATATTATGTTTTCTCTTTTTACTTGCTTGATTGTAACGTTTTCATTTGAACCTGCACTGCTTTATGCCTTTTAATGAACAACGCCTTGATAAATTGGTAAAGAAAGATGAATATACTTGCATGATCAACGCCTTCTGATTATCAATCTTGAGATAAAAAGATTCAGACATCATGGTTACACTAACTAGATCAGGATGATTAACGCTTGTCGGGCCGGTTTAATAAAAATAGTATATATCTAACAGTCGTCTATTAAAAAGTCAGATATTTATTATAGCATAGAAGAAAACCGTTGAAAAAATATGTTTATATTGTTTTAAATTACCATATTTTTTACGATATTAAATTACTAAAGTTTCATTTTACCAAGCTACTCTTCATTCCTTAATGCTTCATGCTTGTTATTTATTTTCTTAATCTTTTAAACTGTATAATGGAAGTATGGCGAGTGTATATTTAGTACGAGCTATGATAAAAAGATGGAAGTAAAAATTGTGTAATGGAAACAAGCTAATATTTCATAGTATGACTATTAAATAATTGGAGTAAGTAACAAGGCAATATATTCCATAATTCGATTTTAAAAAGAATAGGATTGAAGAAATGTAAAGTATTGTTTTACTTCCATTTAAGAAAAAAAAATCAAAAAGAAGAAATGAGGAAGTAAGAACAATAGACCAATCAAAGAACGTCTTCAGAAAGTATTTTTAACTTATTCTTTTCACATTAAATTACAATGCAACGTTGTCTTTTTCCCTAAAACATGTAGAAGAAAAAAACAAAATGGCAACTATTATATTCCAAGAGTATATATACAAAGATCCATAACCACAAGAGAAATAAGCAAAAAGGAAAATAAAAAGAATATTCGGAGCCTCTAAATATTATATTTGCGTGAAATACAAGTGGCCCATTAGTCATTACGTGGGCCCATCTCCCAACTTGCCTCTTTTTATAAACCCGCCCCTTGCTCCTCACCAAACACACTTCTCTCTCAGATCTGTCTCTACAGCTTTTTTCGATCGCATCTCAAAACTTCAGCTATGGCTACCAACTCTGCGTGGAAACTCGAAGACCATCCCAAGCTCCCCAAGGGCAAAACTATCGCCTTGATCGTCTTAGATGGATGGGGTGAATCTGCCCCTGATCAGTACAACTGCATCCACACCGCTCCCACTCCCGCCATGGATTCTCTTAAAAACGTATGTACCTTATAACTTTACTCTTGGTTTATTAGAGTTCATCCTATTGTACATCCGGTTTAATATAAACCATGGTTAACTATACCGGTTATGAATAAAGAGTCTTAACCTGTAACAAAGAGTCAAACTAGGGCTGAAAATTAGGTAGATTATTTTTTATTTTAGTTAGTTTAATAATTAGTTAGTTTATTGTCTTTTTTCTTTGAAGAAATTACAAAAAAAAATATTTTTAAAATTTGGTGATTGATTTTTTGCATTTAGGGTTTAAGGTTTAAAGTTTAGTTATTGATTTTCAGTTCAGTTTCTGTTAGAAATTCAGTAAACTATTATTTTTAACTAGTTTAATAATTAGTTAGTTTTTTTTTACAAAATACAAAAAAATATTTAAAAAGTTTTGGTGATTGATTTCATGCATTTAGGGTTTAAGGTTTAAATTTTAGTTATTGATTTTTCTCATTGAAAATTTGGTTATTTATTTTTATATGTTTTAGAGTTAGGATTTAATTTTGCTTTCAATTAAACTTTAATTATAAAAAACCTGTTCTTTATTTCTTGGGTTAGGGTTTAGGGTTTTATTCTTATATATTGAACTTTACTTATCTTCATCTCCTGTACACAGGGAGCTCCTGATACATGGACGTTGATCAAAGCTCATGGAACTGCTGTTGGACTCCCTAGTGAAGATGATATGGGAAACAGTGAGGTTGGCCACAATGCTCTCGGTGCTGGTCGTATTTTCGCTCAAGGTGCTAAGCTTTGTGATATTGCTCTTGCTTCCGGCAAAATCTTTGACGGTGAAGGTTTCAAATACGTCTCTGAATCTTTCGAGAAGAACACTTTGCATTTCGTTGGACTTCTCAGTGACGGTGGAGTCCACTCTCGTCTCGATCAGCTCCAAGTATTGATCTTTTCTTCATCCCTTTGTTTGTTTAGCTGAGCATTGTTGATTAGGTTCCTGAAATATTCCGTTGTGTACTTTGTGTAGTTGCTGATCAAGGGTTCTGCTGAACGTGGTGCTAAGAGAATCCGTGTCCATATTCTTACCGATGGTCGTGATGTTTTGGACGGTTCAAGTGTCGGATTTGTGGAGACTCTTGAAGCCGACCTGGCTAAGTTGCGTGAGAACGGTGTGGATGCTCAGATTGCTTCTGGTGGAGGCCGTATGTACGTGACTTTGGACCGGTACGAGAACGATTGGGGAGTTGTGAAGCGTGGTTGGGATGCTCAGGTGCTTGGAGAAGCTCCCCACAAGTTCAAAAACGCTGTTGAAGCTGTGAAGACTTTGAGGAAGGAGCCTGGCGCTAATGACCAGTATTTGCCTCCGTTTGTGATTGTTGATGATGCTGGCAAAGCTGTTGGTCCTATTGTGGATGGTGATGCCGTTGTCACGTTTAACTTCAGGGCTGATCGTATGGTTATGCATGCCAAGGCGCTTGAGTATGAAGATTTTGACAAGTTTGATCGTGTGAGGTTCCCTAAAATCCGTTACGCAGGAATGCTTGAGTATGATGGAGAGCTAAAGCTGCCAAAACGTTACCTTGTTTCTCCCCCGGAGATTGATAGAACCTCTGGTGAATATTTGACTCACAATGGCATCAGTACTTTTGCTTGCAGGTTTGCTATTTCTCTATTCCATTTGAGTATATGTCATATGCATTGTTTTGCCAATAGTGTATAGTCTTGAACTGATCATTATATATGTCAATGTATGTGAAACAGTGAGACCGTCAAGTTTGGGCATGTCACATTCTTCTGGAACGGAAACCGATCTGGATATTTCAACGAGAAACTGGAGCAGTATGTTGAAATTCCAAGTGACAGTGGAATATCATTCAATGTCAAGCCAAAGATGAAGGCATTGGAAATTGCTGAGAAGGCAAGGGACGCAATCCTTAGTGGCAAGTTTGATCAGGTGCGAGTTAACTTGCCAAATAGTGATATGGTTGGACATACAGGTGACATTGATGCCACGGTTGTTGCTTGCGAGGCTGCTGACGTTGCTGTGAAGGTACTATTTTTTTAAAAAAAAGTTCATTGACGAGTGTTAATAATGATATGAGTGAGTGACTGAGTCCTGATTTGGTTGTTGCAGATGATCCTAGATGCAATTGAACAAGTGAAAGGTATTTACGTTGTCACTGCTGATCACGGAAACGCAGAGGACATGGTTAAGAGGGATAAGGCTGGGAAGCCTGCTTTGGACAAGGAAGGAAAGCTTCAGATTCTAACCTCCCACACTCTCAAGCCAGTAAGTCTATATATATGATCTGCGCTATTACACTAGCTATAAAACATTGGACTAGATATGATGTGACATTGTGGGTAATGATTTGAATGTGTTGCAGGTGCCAATTGCCATTGGAGGACCAGGACTGTCTGCAGGAGTGAGATTCCGTAAGGACCTGGAGACACCAGGGCTTGCGAATGTAGCTGCAACAGTGATGAACCTCCATGGATTTGTAGCTCCCGCTGACTACGAGCCCACCCTCATTGAAGTTGTGGAGTAGAACTGAGAGCCTTCTTAGTTTTGAAAAGAGGCTGAAACTCTAAAAATGATACGTTGCTTTCCATTTTTAATAATATAACACAAAAGACTAGCATTGTTTGATTTTGCCTTTTGGCCAAACATGTTGATTTTGGTTTTAAATGATATTCAAGCTTTTTCCTTCTCTCTCCAGGCAAGGGTTGATTATTTCCCTCAAGAGGTTAAAGATTCTCAAAATCTGTCTGTATTCAAGCATTTTTGTTGATCATAAGCATACATCAGAGAAGTATGATTCGCATTAAACTTAGAACGGATACAAAGTCAAGCTGCGACTCTTTAAAACTTTAATCAATACAAAAACTCAAGTTCAGAGAGATGCTTAAGCAGAAGCTTCCACTCCAGTGGCTGGCTTAGCTTCTTTCCCTTTGTGAGAATCTTCAACATCCGCTTGTTTCAATGCTTCTGCTCGGAACCCGACCATTATCTCCTCTGCCTTTTCAAGCGTTGACAACAGTTCTCCATAGCGCGCTTGAAGTTTCCGCTCCGTCTCCTTTTGCTTTACCACTTCTTCCTCTAGATTCTTCTTCCTGAAAGATGCAGCCATCTCTTCTTGTCTCTTCAATGCTTTAAAGCACTCTACTTCCGTTCCACCAATCTCAATCTGCTTCAGACTCGCCTCTATTTGGCTCCACACGGTCTCTGCCCTTTTCTGTCAAATGAACAAATAGTAAATCATTAAACATTACACCAAACTTAAGAGCGATCGTACACCATAGTTTCAGAATTAAGATACAGGTAATGAGGACTATATATACCTCGTGACCCTTTGTATAAGTTTTATATTTAGCCTTCATGTGTTCTGCCTTCTTCTCATCCTCCTCCATCTTTTTTCTCGCATTCTCCATCTCCACTTGCAAAGCTGCAACTTTCTCTGCCTTCACAGCAACACTTGAGGGCCCGTAAGCATTACGAGTGGGGAAGTACATGAGATCCTTCACGCAATCGTCGTGAGCTTTTACGAAATCGTCAAGTGTCTTGTTCTCGTTTCCCATTGCCACGCAAAGAAACTGCGCCTCCTCCTTTATCATTTTGTTGGCCTACCATAAAATTCATGGAAAGTTTTCATTAGAAACCCCTTATCGTCTACCAGATTAAAGAAGTTGCTTCAAACCAAGGGCGGATATACATTCATGAGTCTAATATCCATCAAGCAACCTATTCATAAACCAAAAGAAAACTAAAAGACGCTAAAGGTAGTTCAACTAATTAATCAACTAAACAACAAAAGTAAACAGAGATAAGGAAGATATTATTCATATTCATACCTCTTCGAGTTCATTTTCCTCAAAGTCTTCAATTGCAGCAACTTGAGAACCAGAACTGTTAGCACGGCTCTTGACTCCTTTCTTTTTCTCAGCTTTCTCATCAAGAGGATACTTTGCATTATCATGCTCTAGCAACTGTAGAAGCTCCTTTCTTATCAATTCATCTGCAACCTCATCTGGAGTAGGAGGAACAACAGAAATTTTGTCTCCGTTGCTTGAAAGTAATGAATTCCTAATTAGTTCCAACGAAGCTGCTGGAGGTCTAGGAAGATCTCTCTGTAACACCTTGGACCTTTTCCTAAGCAGTGCCTGCAATCTTGCTTCCTCCTCGGCCTTTTCCCTAGCTATCTTGTCTGACATATCTTCCTCAATTTTCTCTTCTGGCTCTTCACTTTCCTCTGGAGGAGGTTGTGCAACTATCTGGTACTCGTTCCTTGGCTGAGGAAGCCCAGTAAGTCCAGAGCGTAAGCTGCTTCTAGCTTCCTCTCGTCTCTGCCTCTCAAGTTTAGCGCTTTCGTGCATGTCCATGTCTTCATTTATGTGAAGTTTATCCCTGAAGGGAGTACCTCTGGGTGTCATAGCAAAAGAGGACCCATCCCTTGATGGCGTCAAGCCAATTCTGGGAGTAAGGCCAGCACCACCAGGAGTCATCGAAGGAGTCATTGAAGGAGTCAACATCGGATTAGGCGTTTGAATCTCTTTCTTCCTAGGAGTTACCCCAGTAAAGTCAGAAGGATGCAACTCAGGATTTTCTCCTCCTAGCAAAGGTGTCTGAGAATCTCTTAACCTAGCCAGGTTTTCTGCTTCCATCATAATAGCATCACCTTTACCAGCAGGAGTTCTTTGTGGCGTCCTCATGGGCGTCATCCCTTGCCTTGGTGTTTGTGAGTAATTTGCCAAAAGCGCACGAGTAGCAGCACTGCCTTCTGTTAGCTCCTCATTCTCTGCAAGAAGGTCACTTGCGTACCCCATCTTTGCAATTTCCTCTAACTCGTGATCTGAAATCTGCGGTGGTGGTAACATTAGCTTTGACCTCTTCCTAACAGCTTCCGGATCATTCAGCTTGTTCGCTTGCAATATAGCTGCTGGAGCATCCTTTCTCTCGTTAATTTTGTTCCTTGCAACATCTTGTCTGCGTAACTGTGCTTCCACATCAGCCCTTCTTTTTCCTTCAAGCTCTTCAATGGTTGTCGGAAACTTCACTTGACCAGCAGGACGATTTTCATCAGCAGTGTCATAAAACCCCGCAGGCGCCCTCTTTTCAAAAGGAATCTCTGCATTATAGTCGATTCCCTTTCGCTTCCTTTTCCTATGGCTGTTACCAATTCCAGCTGCCTTTAACTCTCTCCTCTTCTGCAGAGAAGCAAGCCTCCTTGCTTCCTCGAGTTGTTTCTCTCTAGCTTTTCTTTTAGCCTTCTTTCCCCTAGTATTAGCCAATCTCGCTCTAGCTTCAGAAAGCATTTCTTTCTCGTCTTCGTCCATATCCACTGGATCAGGACGAGCAGGCTTTGCTTCAGGGTTGGGATCAATCTCACCAGGACGTAACTTTCTTGGATCATCCGCTGCTTCGTAATTCTCGTCCTTAGTGCACGCTGCGTCAAGAAGCTTCTCATACCTCTCAAGGCATTGAGATGGTGTACGCCCTACAATAGGAGCAATAGTTCTCCACTGAGTAGGTAAAAGCTTCGCAAGATGTAGAAGCTTCTCATCTTCTTCTCTGGTCCATTCAGTCTACATCAACACCAAAAAACAACAACAACTCAGTTTCTAACTCAACAACATCATAAAGGCATACACTTTCTACGAAATTCCAGAAACAAATCAATACATTAAACAATTAAATTCAAAAATGTGCTCATTGTTTCACAGATTTAAAGATGCATCTAACACTTAAACACCACTAACCTTTTTGATAGAAGGATCGAGCCATTCGTACCATCGAGCCTTACACTGTTTAGCAGACTTACGAACAAGAAGAGACGAGATCCGAGCCCACTGGTTCTTACCATACTTCATCACGGCGGCTTTGAGGATCTCATCTTCGGTGTTCTTCCACACACCTCCCTTGATCATAATCCTCATCTTCGCTCAACTATTTTTTTTCTCCCCAACGCACTCAAATTCAAGGGTGTGAAGCTAATGCTCACGCAAATCGGGAGAACGAAGAACAAGAGGAAGTGTGATTGAGAGTAAGCAACCCTAGATTAGCGTTCGAAACAACGAAGAAGAACAGTTCCAATCGAAATCTAGTCCTTTTCTTTTAAAATTATTTTTGCTAAATTAAATGACGATATTTTATTATGGGCCAGCTCAAATAGCCCAATATCGCACTTGAATGGGCCGAGCGAATAGCAAAGAGACATTTTAATGAATTCTTCGACTCACAGACTCTCTCGTCTCTTTCCTTTAAAATGTTTTTGCTATGTTATCATAGGCTAGCCCAACTAGCTCAATATACATAAATGGGCCTAGTGATAATATGAAAGACATTTTAAAATGTTTTTGCTATTTAATCATGGGCTAGCCCAACTAGCCCAATATTGCACATAAATGGGCCGAGTGATAATATCAAAGAGACGTCTGCATCTTCCTTCATGATTTCTCCGACTCTCTTCTCTCTTTCTCAGAATCCGAGAAGCTGTAAAACCCTAGTAGTAGAAAAATGGTGAAGCTCACAGCTGATTTGATCTGGAACAGTCCTCACTTCTTCAATGCCATCAAGGAGCGAGAATTAGAGCTACGAGGTAAACTTCTCATGTTTCCCGTTAGCTTTCTAGTTTTTCCGTAACGCTAATCTCACTTTCTCTCGCTATTTTGTTTGCAGGTAACAAGATTCCTGTTATCGAGAACTTAGGTGCTACTGAGGACCAGTTCGATACAATAGATCTGTCTGATAATGAGATAGTGAAGCTAGAAAACTTTCCACTTCTCAACCGGTTAGGGACTCTGATTGTAAATAACAATCGGATCACCCGGATAGACCCTAACATTGGAGGTTAAAGCTTCCTCCTTTTTTTTTTGCGTGATGTAACGAAATACTGCAAAAGAAGTGCTAAGGCCTGATCTCTATGTTGAATTTGAATACATTGTGTTGTGTTTGTTCTATGGTTGTTTTTTTCTGCAGAGTTCTTACAGAAGCTGCACACTTTGGTTCTTACTAACAACAGGCTTGTGAATTTGGTTGAGATTGATCCACTTGCCTCCATTCCGAAGCTTCAGTATCTTAGTTTATTGGATAATAATATCACCAAAAAGCCGAATTATCGACTTTATGTGATTCACAAGCTAAAATCACTTCGAGTACTTGATTTCATTAAAGTCAAAGCCAAGGTGAGGACCTTACTCTTTGCTGTAACCACTGTTCATATTTGCTTGCTCTAGATGACACGTTTAACTTACTGTCTTTTCTGTATTCCAAGTTTCACAGGGTGGTAACCATCATATCGTCCTGAAATAAAATTGTATACCTTTTGTTTTAGATTCGAGTGAACATGCACCGTCTGTTGTTTTAGATTCTTTTAACCACTGACCAGTTATATTTGTATGCTGCATTAAGAACTTTCATCTATTTTAACAACATTTAGCTTAAATGACTTACTATTTGCTAAGTAAATGCTTTCGGGTTTTGATGACTTGGTTGCCAAATCATCTTGCAGTTTTTTGTTTACTTAGGAGGTCACATATGTAGTAATCATGATGTATGCTTTGGTTCTTTTTAATATATTTTCCTCGTGTTATATACTCTATGGTGTCGTAGTCAGCTCCTTAATGTTGTAGCGTTGAATATGATAATTCTTTGGCTTTACCCTTTTCTCTCTTCTTATAAGCCGTGCATATGTAACCGTGTATAAAATGGTTTAACCAGAGGCAGAGGCAATAATATCAGTTAGTGAATAAGAAAATGCTAAGAGGAAGACCACTAACCTGACAATCATTGTTTCCTAACAGGAAAGAGCTGAAGCTGCGGCTTTGTTTTCATCAAAGGAAGCAGAAGAAGAGGTTAAGAAGGTATCTCAGGAGGTGGTTCAGAAAGTGTCAGATACTACAGAAGAACCAGAGACTCCAAAAGTGGTGGCACCAACACAGGAACAAATTTTAGCAATCAAGGTGAGATTATCTCTTAATCGGGTTAAATGAATTTTCATCTGAGTAGCATAGGAATTGTTTCATGGAGGGTTTGAACAAGAGAGAAACTGGAGACCGGATAGGACAAAGCATTTTTCATTGGTTTTTTTGTTTATAAATAATATTAAGTGAAGGCTCTGTGTTTGATAGTAGTGTTCTTTTATTCATTATGTTGCAGGCTGCAATTATCAATTCCCAGACGATAGAAGAAATTGCCAGACTCGAACAGGCTTTGAAGTTTGGCCAGGTTCCTGCAGGCTTGATTATTCCTGATCCTGCATCTGGTGTTAATGACGGTTCTGGTCCTATGGAGGTAGGTTTTCTTATCATAAAATTTTGCTCCTTATTCTATGAATCTTTTGGTTTTAGAGTAGGTAAATATGCGGGTATACCTGATTATTTCAACTTAAAACGTTTTTAGGATTAGGATCTTAGTAGACCGTTTTGGAGGTTGATTAAATTCATTGTTGCAGGTGGTTTTGTTATCCGCACCAGTGTGACTGACAGTTCTAATTTCTTGCTTCGCTCTTTTTTTTTTATGGACCATATCCCTCGAATACTTTTGCTGGAACTTTGAAAAGGCCAAGTGAGAGAATCAATTGTGTCATTTCTTAGAACCGGGAACTTGAAAATAGTATAGGACAATGTAGTAAAGTTGATGTTTATTATGCTGTAAAGTCCTTTTGAAGAAATTAGGATGACTACGCGAGTGGTTTGCTTGACTAGTTGAATTCTTAAAAGCATTTTCATGGGTTGGATTATGTACTAAAAGCTCCCTGCATTCACTGTGTTTCAGGAATAGAAAGTGTGGCATGGTAGCTGCTGCTAGCTGCTGCTCTAATGCTCACAGCAATTATATTGTCTGACAAGCTTCACGGTCCTGTAAGGTTTCTGTCACTTCCTTAGGAAATTGTAAACTACTTCTGCTCAAGAGCATCTGTTTTTGAACCCTTGAAAAGAGTGAAAAAGAGGATTGTAATCTTTAGCCTGCATTTGCAGAGAGGGAGAGGCAGAGGCTTGCACACAAAATTTGCCAATGCTCTTTTTGCATTATAGCTTCCCAGTTTATCTTGCATGATCAATGTATTCATGTACTAAGAAACTTAACTAGATGATTTTGAAGATGACTTGCCATCTTAGCGGATCTCTTATTCATGAATCCTTCACTTGAAAATCAAATAAACATCGAACAAATAAGGCAAAAAGAAGATCTTTCTCTTAGTTGCATGCCTCAGTTGCAATGCCTAGGCGGGAATTAGGAACATCAAACAAGATCCTTAGATTCTGCTGTTGCAGATTCGCGATCACGTTTAGAACAGCGTTCGCGTTCAACGGTATCCCTGCCATCGATAGACACGCCAGCGTTCCTGCGCTGCTATGGATAAGCGTGTTCTCCATTGGCAGCTTCAAATCGAGTGACGTCATGTGCAGCGTTACCTTTGGCGCCAAGTTATCGCTATCCGCCGCGAAACACGTGTCGAACGCTCCCAATGTCGAGAACGGCCCTTTCACCTGCTTCCTAAACTCGTCTCTGATAGCCTCGTAAACCGGTTGAACAAACCGGGTGATTACAGTACCGGAATCAATTATCGTACCGGCACCGGAATTTGAGTCAAACGTCAAGTACTTAACGTCAACGGGAACTTGTGTGGGACCGACACTCACTCCGGTGAGATTAACGTAGTAAAGTGAAGGACGGTGAGAGCTACGGAGGAGTGGAGTGTATCTGATGGATCTTGGTTGACCCGTGGGACCCAGTTTCAACGACCCGGAGAAATAGAAGGACCTGAAGCTAGGAAGGCAGTAGGAGAACACGCCTGAGTAAAGCGACGTCGTTTGGGAGATTAACGAGGTGGGCCCGCGTCCAAGGCCCATTAGTCCTTGCGGTGGTAGAGAGTTCCCTGATGCGTAGTTGATGCAGCCGAAGGAGAAGTTGGAGATGACGTCGGAGGCTAACGTCAGCGTATCTTGGACGAGTGAGGCGGAGAAGGACGAATCTCCGCCGTAGGATTGGTTGAAGGAGCAGATGGAAGGTGGTGACGGTGAGGAGGATGGGCACGTGAGGCCACGTGCCTGCGTGCATTGTGCGGTGGAGCAAGAGACGGTGGAGTATGTGGAGGAGGAGTTCGGATTGAAGTAAGCGGCGGTTGCGGCGGTGGAACAGCCCGAGCAGCCTGAGCAAGGGAGCCAAACGGCGTCGTTGCTGGTGTCTAGGACCATGAACATGAGCTGAGGAGGAGTGCCAAGTCTAGCTCGGACAACGTAATTGCCAGTGTGGAGGAGCTGGTTAGCGGATGCGACGGGGACGGAGGTTCGTTTGGGTTTGTCGGCGACGAGGCTTGAGAGGTAGATGAGGCGGTGAGAGTCTGCGGAAGCCATGTGGAGGACAGTGTCCATAACGGAGCTGGAGGTAGGATTTGCTGCAAAAGGTGAGCATCTGGCGTTAACGGGGATGATTGAGAGATCGTCGGAACCATCGGGAGCGGCGGTGGCACATGTGTCACGTGTAGCGGTGGTAAGCGTGAACAGCAAGAGAAGAGCCAAGAAGAAGAAATGGAGAGTTGAGGAGGCCATGGTTTTGAGATAATGTGGATATAAGATAAGGTTCTTTGAATGTGATGTATATATATATGGCCAGAGTAATCTCTCAAAGTACGAAAATATCCTTCAAAGTCGAGGTGTGGTTGGTGGATCCGGTCCGGTCCGGTCACTCCTATCTGGACTTGGCAGGCAGTACTACTTGATCATTTCACGTGAGTGATTTAAAAAAGTGAATGTTTGATTTTTTTCTTGGTGGTCTTGTCAAAACTATTAAGTTTTAGCATATTGTACCTTATGTAAATATAAGCTTGGGAGTTAATTAACAAGTTTGCATTTTGCAGCAGTTACGAGTTGCATATATTTTGGCACTGGCGTTATTCCAAACCAACTACTTCTTTGAGGTTTTAACATACACTGTTGTGAGTTTTAACTTGTAACCTTGAAACAAGATAGAAGTCACGAGGAGACAAGACATTGTTTGCATGTGAAGTGAAGTGTGCTTTTGGATAGTGATAAACAACCAATAACCAAAGGAACCAATTATTTTGCTGCCATATCATGACAAAAGTCTTAACAGTCTGTTTATTTTTGTTCGGTTGCGACGAGTCCACTATACATGTTCACACCTTGAATCGAAACTTGTATATTTACTGAACATCTGTTACGAGTTTTCATTTTAAAATTTTACTCTGGGCTCAGCATCGCCCGAGGGTAATTAGTGAAATCATCTCATAAGTCAATTACTATGTTTGGTGATCTCTCACGTGAAGTTCCAAACACCAGTTAAGAAAAAAATGTTTCACAAAAGAAAAGTTGATGCTCTAATAAAAGCAAACAGTCCATAGCTATGTAAGTCCGTGAGCCTCCCTTATCGTGTTGTAATGACAACACGACGATCTCTTTCGTCCCTTTCTATCATTGATCGTTCACGAGCCATTTTAACATATTTATAATCCTGAAAAATAGTGTCATAATCTTTGTTTTTTTATCTTTTGTCCCTCCAATATAATATGAACTTACATAGAGATCTCCAGATCCAATAATATTGCATAGCATTTTGCTACTTTGTTAAGTGACAAATTGACAATGTTCCTCGATATATCAAACTTGCTACCCAAGCATTTGCCAAACCTCATGATCACAATGCCTTTGATTTGACATGACTATTTGGAGAGCTAATGGAAACAGCTTAGCTGAGGATCCCATGTATAAATTGATGCACAATCGCTTTAGAAGAAGACGCTCACGCTTTCCTTAATGAGTTATATTTGACGTTCAAACAGTTAGCTCTGTAACTGTCCCTCAAAAGAGATTGATGCAACCAACATCTCACATCATTTTAAGAAATATCACAGACTTACACAATGACATGAATATAAGTACAATACAGATTCTGAGCCAACCAATGTTTCTGTACCTCTTATTAATTTTTACATTCACACACCAATGCTTTAAGAAGTAAACGGGTGGGTTCTTTCCTTTGCTTCCATAGCTTCACAAACTTACCAACATGGTTCTGATATCCCTTTTGCATATGTACACATTCCTGGGAAACGAAGATGATTGGATAGCTTGGTTAGATAGCTGTAGACAGAGACCATGACACTGATAAAATCTAGAATTAAAGGACAAACTATTGAGAGTCCCTTCAAATTAGGCTGGTTTCGACATGAACAATAGAGCGTGTGGATTAAGATTGCTGACCATTATAAACGGTGAACAATCCATTGCAAGTGTGACATAATTTGCAAAAAGTATATAACTTGTTTACCTGATTATTCCGAAGTATCCTCCTTGGGTTTAACAATAACAACAGGGCAGTGAGCGTGGTTGGTGCAGTAGTTGCTTACACTTCCCAAAAACATCCTGTTTAAAGAAGAAGAAAAACTGGATTCAACACTTGCTTCTGCTCCACTATATAAGATTTAGCTCATGAAAGAAACACAAGAAAATGAATCTTAAACAGGAAAAATATTCAGAAGCAGACGTTTATCTGCTCTTTTATACAGGTTAACTGCCTAATTATCTTGTAACCACGCCAAAGAAGTTTAACGACTTAACATTTTTTTCTGCTAAATGAGGGGATAAATTAAGAAAACATAACAGTTCGATATCCATATCCAACATGTTATCAAGCAAAATATTCCTTCATATTAGTTGAAAGGATGCACTATTCCATTTTTCTCAATATTGATGTTTACTTAAAAGTTTTTCTGCATCAAAGATCAAACATGTTGCAAAAGATCCAAACAAACAACCAGTGTCAACTTCTAAGCCTACCTTAGACCAATCTCTCGTTCTAACTATTAGGCCAAAAAGCTCTTTCATTACTCAAGTCGACGCAGATTCTAGTTCATACACAGACAGGCAAAGATGCTACAGAGAAGTTAGTAAGAGACAAACTCATTCAGCATAGAAACCAAGATCAAGCGCCTTGAATCAGCTTTCATCAGTTCACCAAAACATAAAGGCAAGATATTAGTGCGGAAGAAGAGTTTTGGCACCTCTTAATGGGACCATAAGCACGAGAACCCAAGACAAGCAGATCAGCGTTCAAATTCTCTACAGTGTCGCAGATCTTATCCTTGGGATCTCCAACAACCACTTCTGTTTTCACATTCACCTGAGAGTAAATTACCACAACTTTGCTCATGAATCAACACAGATAAGTAAGTGATTCAGATTCAAATCAATCAAATGATAAGCAAATCGCTACTAGATCTCAAGACACTACTCACTGATCTATCAGCACAAATCTGACGAGCGTGTGCGAGTATGGCATCAGTGATTCGTTTCTGGTGTTGTTCGATCGCAGCGGCGAAAGCAGGAACCTCGATATCACCTTCATCCAGAGTCAATTCAACAAACAGATCATATACAAGTTATAAACTTAGTAGTAACGAGACTTAACTGGGACCACCGAAAGGGATGGCGCCGGGGGTAACGCCGGCGGCGAGAGAAGGCGAAGGCTGGACATGGAGGAGGACGAATGATGAATCGGAAGAAGACGATGAGAGCTTGAGGTTGTCTAGAGCCCACCTTAGAGCTTCCATGCTCACCTCGCTTCCATCTACAGCCACGACGACGCAAGTCAAGCTTCCCGAGACATCCATGACTTCCTTCTAAATTCAATCTCTAAACGGAGTTTCAGTTTTGTGGTCCAACGATGGCGTCCACGTCACCACTATTTAAAATTCACGGTGGAGAAGAAGGGTAGATCTGTCATTTACAAGCTCAATTTACAACTATTAATATATAAATAGAGTGAAGTGACATACGCGCGTGGAGTTCAGACGCGCTAGCATTCGTTGTTGACTAGTTTCATTCTCGCGTCTCTCCTCTCTCTCACTCGACCCTCGATTTCCGATCGCCGATCTCCGGCGAGATTTTTACTAGCGATGAAGAAAAGCATTGACGTCTTCGATTTCAACGAAGAGGATGAGCTCGCTGAGTCCGCTTCTGGAAAGCTATTGGAAAAATTCACAAACCCTAGCTCGTCTGTTTCTCCGGTTCTGCAACGCCAACGCATCCAAAGCTGTACGTCTCTGATCTTCTTCCTTCCTTTAACTCCACTCGGTGATAGTTCCAGCGGAAGCTTAGCTGAGAATTTTCAAAATCTATTTTAATTTTTTCCTGTAGCGTACAATTGAATGAACAGTGCTTTGTTTCTGGAGCATGTAAGATTTAGTGATGCTTAATAGAGTTTTTGGTAAGCAACATAATGATTTGCACTGTTTCTCCAGAATCTTTGTCGATTTTACTGAGACGTTTGAGGCAAATGCGTACATATTCGCATCATGTATGAATGCTTATGAACATTGTTAATTGCTGTCAGTTTGCCAGGACGAACCTGCTCTGAACGAAGAAGTGGAAGGCGCGAGTTGTGCAGAGGCTGTTACTGATGTAGTCGATCGTCATCGTGAAGATGCTCCGGCTTTAGTAACAGAAGCTGAGGAGTCCTCCAGAGACCATTTGACCATAGAAGATTTAGATCGTGGATTGATGCTTGGTTTGAATACCGAAGACCATGCAAATGAAGCAGATGTAGATGACGATAATCGTGAATTGATGTTCGGTTTGAATACCGAAGACCATGCAAATGAAGCAGATGTAGATGACAATAATCATGGATTGATGTTTGGTTTGAATACCGAAGACCACATAAAAGAAGCAGATGTAGATCAGGGACTGGAAAGTTTCTCTTGTCAGCCAAGCGCAAAAGGTTTCCACGCCGAAACTTCATCATATAGTCAACACCAGCTTAACTCACCACTTTCGGATTCTTCATCCAGTGTATGTAAATCTATATTGTATTGCTTTATGCATGCGAGAAAGCCTTCAAAAATTTTAGGTTGCATCTTTAACCTTTTCACATCTGCAGCAGGAGCGAACTGATATGATGTCACCTATTGATGAAAGCTTGAGTGATCGATCCGCGTTGAGTGAAGCTTCTGATTCAGAAGGTGATGAAGGTACATATTACAGGCTTTTCGTTATATTTCCTTCTATGTATGTTCTTATGTCCTCCTATGTCTAACTGGATATTGATTTTAATGTGGTATGCTCTGAAAGATTGGATGGCTGAAGACTGCTTCGATGACATGGAAAAGGTAACGCGTTTTCTTGTTACTTAACCGATCGCTTTAAATCTTCCGCCCGATTTTTTTTTTGCCTTTAAGGCCATCTTGTTGGGTTGTATAAAGATAATATTTATTCTTTTTCTTCTTTCATCCCCTATATGACATGATGGTACTTGTGTGATATTTTACGTGATTTGTTCATAATTCAGATTGTGGTATATAGATGAAAAGAATGCAACTTTCTTTCTTTGGCCTAATGATTTTAATTATTTCGCACTCTGTTGTTTGTGAGCTTAAAAATTTTCATGTCAAGGCTTATGATTATAAGAGTTGGAATATGGGTATTCCTCTTAGCAACATTTCTGATGGGACTGGTTGATAGTTTATACATCTGGATATATTTTTATATTACAGTAACGCTACTTTTAATTGTGCCATGTTCAAAGTAAGAGTTACAATTGTCAAGTAACGCTTTCCACTTTGCAGATTGACAGAAACACGGCTGTTATCATGATTCCAGAGTATGTTGTGCTTAAGGATATGCCTTGTGCTGCATCTCTGGTAATCTTTTCATGTAATGGAGTTAAAATAAAGAGCTACCTTGATAATAATGAAGAAGGGGCATTCTGTTGTGAATTTGGAGTTGAAGACATAGTTAGTATTCAATACAATTGGTACCAAAATGTAAGTTTTTCATTTATGGTGTGCTTCCAGTTTGAAAGATACTTGATGGGCTCACTTTCTATTTTGCATATATGAACCTCTATCAGTTTTACAATTTTTGCTGGTCGCTTTCGTAGGTTGGACTGATTATTCTCAGAATTCGAGTTCTTTTAAAGGATGAAAAACGCCATGAAGATATGCAACACACCACAGGTATGCTCACTTGCTCAGTTATTGTATATACGCTATTTGGGTAATTGGGTTTATCACATAATGTTTCCCTGCAACTTGTTATCTTGTTAAAATCGTATACACAGTATCTAGTTGCAGGACCAAGAGTCATAAAAGAAATTTTAATTGCTTTTTATTTCAGCAAAATCGAACAGTGGCTTTTTAAGCCTCAGCTCTTTCCAACACTAGGGGATCCCTCTTCTAACTTTTATACTGCTTCGTTTGGTTTCCAGGCACTGAGGAGTTAAAGTTTGCAGTTAAAGATCACAATTGGTCTGAGAAGCAACAACAAATTAACTCGCTGCATGCGAAATACCCAGCTGTATGGAGTGCTGACCTCGAGTAAGCTTCCAATATTACGAACGCTAATTGGAAGACACATTCGTTTTGCCACTTTCATTTCAAAACATTTCAAAATTTTGATTGAATTATATGATGACAAGAAATATTATTTTCTGAATAACTACGAGTATCATTTGGTTAGAACCGTATGAGGGGACAAAATCTAAAGTCACTAGCAAACTGGACCAGATATTAGAAGAAGGGCACTGGACTCTTATTTGGTTTTAGTTACATTCTGAGTACTTTGGTGACTTATTGTTCTAAGTCATCCATAACTGTTTCTTTATTGTAGTGAAGACGTGGAAGTATCAGGGGACAACGTGCATCAACGGAAGCGTTATTTTCCACGGTAAGAATGATCTATAGAGCTGTATTTTATATCGTTTTGGAACCAGACGCTGTCTTCTGTTCTGCTTTTGGGGTAAAAAAATTCCAAAGTACGTCGCTGCTTATATTCTATGGTTCTCTAAAGTAGATAACTGAAAGAATTAAACCACTGGGAGGTGGCATTTCATATTGAACTGCGATTTTTATGTTGTCTTTTCAGCTTTGAACCCTTTGAGGATGTTGTCTATCCAAAGGGAGATCCAGATGCTGTTTCCATTTGCAAAAGAGATGTTGAGCTCTTGCAGCCAGAGACATTTGTGAATGATACAATCATTGACTTCTATATTAAGTAAGTTCTTAAACTTAATCTCTCCGATGAAATGTTGACAGATAGTATAGGCTCTGCATGCGTTGTAGTGACTATTTGGGTTTGTCTTATATTATTTTTATGATACAGTTGAATCTCTTACTTAGTTGGTGGTCTCAATATAATACGCAATTTTACTATTGAAGTCTTATTGAAATCTTCTTCTGATTTATTATTAACAGCTTAGTGTATTATTCTACCATTCACAGTTATTTGAAGAATCAGATTCAAGCGGAGGAGAGACAGAGATTCCATTTCTTTAACAGCTTTTTCTTCCGGAAACTTGCTGATCTGGACAAAGATCCATCGAGTATAGCCGATGGAAAGGCTGCTTTCTTACGTGTCCGGAAGTGGACAAGGAAGGTGGACATGTTTGGGAAGGACTACATTTTTGTACCGGTGAATTTTAAGTACGAACGTTTTTAGGCACTTCTATTTATGTTAGATGTGTATTGAGTTCGGAATCTGACACTGCTAAATGGTAATGATAATGACAGTCTTCACTGGAGTTTGATAATTATATGTCATCCTGGTGAAGTGGCTAATTGTACAGGTAATCTCACATATTACTTTATTAATTATATATCATTATCATTCAGCTTATTATATTATGTTGGATTCTGCAGATCTAGACTTAGATGACTCCACAAAAGTACCATGCATATTACATATGGATTCTATAAAAGGGAGCCACGCAGGGCTTAAGAATCTAGTCCAAAGGTGTGTTAGCTTCCTTACAGCCATTTTTTCAATTTTCTTCTAATCTCAGTCTCTTCTGCTTTTGGCAGCCTTGCATATACATCATTTTTACGTTTCTCCCTTGCCCAACGAGATGCTAATATATTTTCTAAATCCTGTCTTTGCCTTATCCGTTTGAGAATATGTTGTAGCCACATACTCTGATCCTTTTTAATTAAGTGTGAAACTATATCCATGTTCAAGATTTAAGCTGGGTAGCGCAAGTTGCTAACAACAACATTATGCTGATTTTAGTTACTTGTGCGAGGAGTGGAAGGAGAGGCATAAGGAGACATCGGATGATATTTCTTCCAGATTCATGAATTTGCGGTTTGTCTCACTTGAGGTCTGGCCTCTAGTCTTTTAATCTTTTACATCTAGGCCCTTTTATATGTTCTTTATCTCTTGTGAAACCCATTTTTCCTTGTGATATAATTGAAGTTTTTGCGCTGTTAAGGATTTAGTTTATGTGATCTCTGACTTGCTCTTTCTATTTCAGTTGCCACAGCAGGAGAACTCATACGACTGTGGCCTCTTTCTGCTGCACTATTTGGAACTATTTCTTGCCGAAGCTCCCCAGAATTTTAGTCCTTTCAAGATATACAATGCTTCCAACTTTGTAAGTCTATGCTTTAATTGGTATCTCTCATGTATCGGATCGAAAGAGTCAGAACATATAGTTTCTAAATAGTACTGAACTAAAAACAGCTGGATTTGTATTTTCAGTCTCTCTTTTTTTCTCTTTTTGCTGATCATGCTTTTTCTCTGTTTTTTCCAGCTTTATCTAAACTGGTTCCCTCCTGCGGAGGCCTCGTTGAAGCGTACTCTGATTGAGAAGTTAATTTTTGAACTCCTTGAAAACCGTTCAGGGGAAGTGATTAATGAACAGAACCAGTCCGGCGAAAGTCCAGTGCCCGTCAATAGCAATACGGGCATCAAGGTTCTCTCTGGAAGATGCACCCCGTTGATAGGCTGTGACGGGAATATGACACAGACGCAAGACGAACAAGGAATTGAAATGACTTTGCTTGAAAGATCGTCCATGAGGAACAACATACAAGCTGTTAATGATTCCGGCATGGTTCTAAGGGATTTATTCGATTCAGGAGCCAACACAGGATCATTACTTGGACAACTACAACAAACATTCGAGGAACCAGCTTCATTTTATCATCTTAGTAACAACTCATTGGCAACAGAGGTACTACATATTTAGTAAGCTAATGTTCAAATATCCTGATATTTGACATGCAAATTTTAATTTTTCTTATTTGCATCTGTTGTGGTCAGCAAGTAGAGATGGAAAGTGGTGAACAGTTTATGTGTCTGAACTCTGGACAGGGAAACTTTCAACGAATCACTGGAACTGCATCTCCGAGAGCATCTGTCTCGTTCTCTTCATTGAACCTAAGTATGATGCCTGTGCAGAAGGAAGGTGAGGCTGATTCAGTATCTGAAACCTCTAATGATTCAGAAGATATTCGTGTCGTAGAAGACAGCCCAATGGAAAATAATCGTGAAGGAGAAACCGGTGAGAGTCCATCAAGAGAGACGGTCTCTTTATTTTCTGCAACCTTGGATCCTATCACTGACCACAACACTGAGACTGAAGAACTCGCATCTACTCACGACGAGCTTGTGGTTGCATCGAGTCAAGATGGCAGAGACGAGGAGAAGCAATTGGAGAATGATCTTGGAATTGGGGAGAAGAGGAGTGAAGATCTTGGAAATGAGGACAAGACGGGTGGTGATCTTGGAACTGAGGACAAGAAGAGTGGAGATCTTGAAACCAAGCGGAAGATGAATGAAGATCATGGGATTGTGGACAAGACGAGTGAAGATCTTAAAAGTGAGGACAAGACGAGTGATGATCTTGGAATTGAGAAGAAGAGTGAAGTTGTTGGGGATGATTGTGATGAGAAGGAGAAGGGCCCAATGGAGGAAGAAGATGAGAAGCGATCTGCAAAACGGCCAAGGCTGTCTTCCACGGGCGAAGTTGACGAGATGGAGATAAATTGATTGTGATATGTATAACTTTTTGTCTTGGGTCTGTGATTAGTTAGAACGATTTAATATCAATCATGACGTTTTAGGGAAATGTTTATAGCGTTGTAGGAGTTTTTTCTTCTTCAAAAAAAAAACCTTAAAAGAAAGAAAAATATCTTTCATCAGTATGATCAAAACCAAACCACACTCCGTATGCATGTCTTTTGCCTGCGAGTGTTATTTGCGTTCTGTTGTGTATAAACAGCAGAAGCAGCGCTCATCAGTCTTTGCTTACGTTGTTAGTCAATCTCCATCTCTGCAGAAACACTGTAGCTACAATTGTCCAACCTGTAAAGCTCCCTAACTAAGTCAATAGAAGCTGAGGAAGTGGTCTCTCAAAGATCCTGAGATCCGAAACTTATTTGTTTGACTGAAGATTGCAAATTAATGAGAATTACTTCATTAAATTAGTACCATGTACTGGGAGAGTCAACTTTACATCAGTTTTCTAACGAAAAGATTACAAACAAAAGCATCAGCATTTCTGTCAGAGAACTAAACACCCTCTGGAGGTTTTCTCCGTTTTCTTACATTACTCACTTTGATCACCGAACTAACCTTGTAGTTCACTTCACATTTGGCTTTAGATTGCGAACCAGCTCCACCACTGATGGATGGTACTGCAGTTCTATCCACCAAACTTTGGTTAGCGGCACCGAGTCTGAGCGAGCTATAGCAGACGAGGCTTTAGTTTGGTTACCAGTGGCTATGATGTTGTTCCACTAATTTTCTATACAATTAGGAAACATATCCCATAAAGCCCACGGTGATATAATCATACAAGACCCAATATATTGGCCCAACTATTTAAGTCCTCGGTCGGAGGAGGTTTTGCTTTTGTTTGGTTAAAATTAAATAATTAGATATTGCCGACTAGTAAGTATCTTTCTCGCTCGTCTCTTCAGCTACATTCTGCTCGACAATATGACTGCGAATGAAGTTCCATCTGGTGAAACCTTCTTCTTCTTCTTCTTCTTCTTCTTCTTGTTTAATGAGTTTTCCTTTCCGGATTTCAATTTTCATGACTTTTCTCTTCTAGTTCCTGCTCGATTCCTTGTGGTTTTGTTTTCAGCTCTCTAGGAATAAAAGAAGGCTTAGCTCTGTATGAGTATGCTTGCACTGTGAAACTTACCCTTTTGAGAGGATGTTAAAGGAAGCTAGGTTGCAATTTTGTATACATTTAGATTTTGAACTGTCTCTCTGCAATGAGTTTGGTTTTTTACTTGCGAAACTCTTCAGCTTTATGCTTGCCTTTTAGATAATTATTCTTGAAGAAAAGTCGTCACCTTTATGCTTGCCTTTACCTTTGCAATTGAGGACTCGTGTCCACTGCTTTTCCCTGTTACCTTTTTTCAGTTTTATTTGCAACTCATGCTCTTTTTGCATTGCTCTTTCTGATTCTTTTGTTAGGGTTTGTTTGAATCACTGCTACTTCGTCTTTAACTAAGTAAACTATCATCTTCACCCCCTTGTTTTGAAGGTTTTTCCTGCTCAGGTGTTTCAACTTGCTATGTGTTCAAAAGCCGGTTACAGGAATATGCTCAGAAATACAAGCTACCAACGCCTATATATGAGACTGTCAAGGAAGGCCCTTCACACAAATCTTTGTTTCAATCAACAGTAATAGTCGATGGTGTCAGATATGATTCATTGCCTGGATTCTTCAACCGTAAGGCTGCCGAACAATCAGCTGCAGAGGTTGCTCTCCAAGAATTAGCTAAATCCACTGAGCTAGGCCAATGTGTTTCACTACCTGTTGTAAGCACCTCATCTTTCTTATGTTGTTCATTTTGATTAAGTGTCTAGTGCATGACTATAGTAACTAGCCCAGGGGGTTGGTTGTGAGTTCTAGCTTTGCCAGCTCAGCAACAGACCTTATAGTTAGTTTGAGAGTTGGAAGGTTTAGAGGGTAGGTATGAGAATGTGTTGTGGGTATTTGTCGAGGGTCTTGGTTTGGGCAATGATTTGTACTTGAGAGCTTAAAAATACCACTCGTGAATCAACTCTCTTCTGTGGTGTTGTTCTTTGATAACTTAAGTGAAGATGGAGTTTGCCTGTTTGAATCTTTTCTGATAAATGTGCACACCAAACCTCTAGAAGGCCAGATTGTTAGGCTCGTTCTGTATGATATGTGGAGTTGGCTAACTTTTGAATGGCTTCTTAATGCAGCACGAAATGGGGTTATGTAAGAACCTTCTTCAAGAGTACGCTCAAAAGATGAACTACGCGATTCCATTGTATCAGTGCCAAAAGAGCGAGACTCCAGGGAGAGCTCCACATTTCACATGTACTGTAGAGATCGGAGGCATAAAGTACATAGGAGCTGCAACAAAAACTAAAAGAGAGGCTGAGATAAGCGCTGGAAGAACAGCTCTTATAGCGATCCAGTCAGAATCTAAAATCGACCTTGCCAACCACAGCACTCAGCTTACCGTACTTCCTTGTGAAAAGAAGTCAGTAGAGGTAGCAAGCCCAGTGAAAGAAACCATCAAAACTCCAAAAGTCAGGAGGGCTCAGTTCAAGAAGAAGGCTAAGAAAGGAAAACGCAAAGTAGTAGCTAAGGATCTTCAAGATAGTACCATCCCTCCTCAACCTACCGAGCATTGTCAAAACGATCAGCCAGAGAATGTTGAGGAAACGCTTAACCTGGAACCTTCTTCGTGCGTGAATGGGTTTAAGGAGGCAGCATTTACGAGTGTGGAGACAGAAGCAAGCCAAGCATAAGTCTGTCTTTTGTGAGTGTGTGATTGTAGTTGTTTATGTAGCCATTTTTATAACTTATAATTGGGATTGACAAGTTCAAGATAAGTGATGAATACCTTTTGGTCTGTTCAAGTAGTGTTTCTTTGTTATAGTACTAGGATACACGAGGTTACTTTGGTCATGACCTGAAAGGTCTTATCATTCCTCGTTTCCTACAACTACACTGCTTCAGAATCTAATAGTCTGGGTGTAATTGAAGTTTTATGTTAGTTTGGAGCCAAACCATAAAATAATTAAGAATATAGGGGTAATAATTTAATTAATTACAAACATTCTTTGTATCAAATGGGTAAATAAGCCCAACAGGCCCATTTACAGGAAACCCTAATTTCAGGCACATATAAAAACTCATCAACTATAACATTTTGCGTCTTCGGCGATTTAAGGTTTTTAGTTGTCGCATCCACTCACGAGAAGAAAATGCCGGCAGGACATGGAGTTCGTGCTAGGACGAGAGATCTGTTCGCGAGAGGGTTCAGGAAGAAGGGTACAATCCCATTGTCCACTTACCTCAGAACCTTCAAGGTTGGAGATTACGTCGATGTTAAGGTGAATGGTGCGATCCACAAGGGTATGCCTCACAAGTTCTACCATGGTCGTACCGGTCGTGTCTGGAACGTTACCAAACGTGCTGTTGGTGTAGAAGTCAACAAACAGGTCTGAACGACGAACTCACATCTCTTTAGGTTATTGTGCTAACTAGATTGTCATATCTGTTGATCTTATGACGAAATGTGCAATTGAGAATTGGTCCAGATTTTTATTGAAAGAGTTGGTTTTTATTAGGCTGGAACTAGTTCTCAACTGTTATATAGCTTTGGTTTCAGATTCTAAAAGTGTTTGCTTTCTCTCTGTCACTATTGATTCGTATGTTTAGTTTTGATAATCCTATCGACAATAACACATGCCTTATTGTAAATCATATCTTGTTGGTTTGGCTCACAGGAGTCAACCATAAACATTGTTATTAGTGCCTATCTTGGTGATTGAGACATAATGCTTTTGTGGTGCGTTTCAGATTGGCAACAGGATCATTAAGAAGAGGCTTCATGTGCGTGTGGAGCATGTGCAGCAGTCAAGGTGCGCAGAGGAGTTTAAACTGAGGAAGAAGAAGAACGATGAGCTCAAGGCTGCAGCCAAAGCCAAAGGTGAGACAATAAGCACCAAGAGGCAGCCTAAAGGACCCAAACCTGGATTCATGGTTGAAGGTATGACCTTGGAGACGGTCACCCCAATCCCTTACGATGTCGTCAACGATCTCAAGGGAGGCTATTAGTTTTCTACTTTCTTCCCCCAGTGTTTTGCTCAGACTGTTTGGCAGTTTCTTGTTCGTTATTTGAGTGTTCTTCATGCGTTTCATCAACAATTACATTGTCTTTATGGTGCAATTCAGATGCAATGAAACAAAAGTTACGATCTCTGTTTAATTTTTATAGCACACAACTTGTATCATCTTATCATACGATTCATTTCACACATGTGTTAACATATTGAACCCTTTGTTTGGTCGCCGATTATCTTCCACGTCGATCAAATGCTGAAGTAAATCACATATGGTGGTTGCTATTACCGGAGAAACATGATGATTACTATGCTGTTCTTATGTTTAGATCGTTCACTTTTCCAAAGTAACTAAAATAGGCCCATTAATAGTCGCCCAAGGCCCATATATGTGAGAACGCAAGGGCCGTTATACAAAGCCCATAAAATAACAGAAAAAACAAGAAATTAGAAAAATATAAAAAAAAAGCGGCGAGACTCTCTCTCACATAGTGCGTAGGGCTTTTGACTCCCTACTCCTTCTTCCTGTGGCCACTCTACACAGTCCACACATACCTACTTCTGACGGAGAAGAGACCTTGAGATCGGCGCCAGATCCTCCGCCGCATCTTCTCTTCACTACCCTCGGTAAGCCATTGCTCTCACAATCTTCTACATTTCTCTCTGTTATATACTTGTGGGGTTCTGAAACAATCTGAGCTTGTGATGATTATGCAGAGTGTTAGATATGATGGAATCCGACGCTGGTTTCACGGCGATGGAAGAGAGGATCCCTATCCCTCCTCCTGGAAGTTTCTTCCAGTTTCCTCTCTCTGGATTCCGTGCTTCTCCCAATCGATCCCCTTGTCCTCCCTCTAATCGTGAGAGGTTCCACTTTCTCTCCTGTTTCCCGAGATTTCTCGTTAAAGTGTGAATCTTTGTCAGAGTTTTTGGATGATTGTTGTGGGTCGTGTTGATTTAGTGGCAAATCGAAGTGTGTGTTGGTGGGTTTTGTTCTTTTGATTGGATTAGTGTTAAAAAATGATTCCTTTAGGTTACATGTGTACGGTGATTACAATGTGAGACAATAGCCAGTACACAAAACTGTATCATTCATTGGAACTTACGTTGACATTTCTTTGAACTTATTCAGGTACTTGGCTGAGTTATTGCAAGAGAGACAAAAGTTGGCTCCTTTTCTACAAGTTATGCCACATTGCTGCAGACTACTTAATCAAGGTGGGTTGGGATGCCCCTGATGTTAAAGTGTTGAACTTTTTTTTTGTTGATGCCCTTGATGTTCAAATGTTGAACTTTCTTTTGTAATATTTAACACTTTCACCGGTTGTGTTCTTGCAGAGATAAGGAGGGTTTCCAGTCTTCCTGATCTTGATAGATATGAGACTGGCAGTCCGTTCAGATCGCTTGGCCAGCCGACTAATGGAAAGCTTGATTTAGACGGATGGTCAATGATGCAAGGAGAGGTAAGGCATTAGATATCATACTCATGCTGCTAAGAATTGTGAAATCAAGTGTGCTTTTTTTTATTATATTGATTACTTGCTTTCTTAAGGAAAATTTTCATCTCCAGAGAGCTTCTCCATTTCGTGCTCCTCCTCCAGTGGGCTGGGGCGGGATGCCAGGACTCCACGCTCCACCCATTGTGAAAAGAATTATTAGGCTTGATGTGCCAGTCGACAAATTTCCAACCGTAAGTTATGAATATATGGTATTATCAGTGGATTGATCTTGAATTAAATCCATTGAACCTGGCAGTATAATTTTGTTGGGCGGATTCTCGGGCCACGTGGGAACTCTCTCAAAAGAGTTGAGCTAGCAACACAGTGTAGGGTGTTTATAAGAGGGAGAGGATCTGTGAAAGATACTGTCAAGGTATGGTTTCTTGTTTACTGATTTTCTCTGTGATATAATATCCCATTTCATCAATGTTTCAATTGCAAGTGTAGATAACTTCCTACCGTTCAAAACTTCATATAGTGTAGCCATTTGTAGAATGTTATTGGCTCTATAAACAATCTGTTCACCCAGCTTCCTTTTACTATGGCAAGATCTTATTGAAGTAATGATACATTATAAAACATTTTCGCCTGCATTATCAACTATCACTCCTTTTCACATTAAAAGATATTTGAAATCTGAAAGGGTTTTTTTGCGTCTCTTCAAATAAAATTATTATAGAAGTGTATAGGGAAAACGTGAAAATCTGAAATTCGTTTCTTTGAGTTTTTTCTCTTCTCGTACCTAATCTTTTATGCGGTTTCAAGGCTCATCCATTTAGTCTTTCTACTTTCCTGCAGGAGGAGAAGCTCAAAGGTAAGCCAGGGTACGAGCATCTCAGTGAGCCACTACATATACTGATCGAAGCTGAACTTCCAGAGGACATAATACACTCTCGATTGGAGCATGCAGTGCATTTCCTGGAGTCTCTCCTAATGCCAATGGTACAGTCTTTGGAAAAAAAAGACCTAACATCTTTATCTGCTTTTATACTTTAAGCTATTTGTTCAAATCGTTTGGTTTTTCTCTCTACAGGACGAATCAATGGACCACTACAAGAGGGAACAGCTGAAGGAGTTAGCAGCTCTGAATGGTACGCTAAGGGAAGAGAGTCCGAGCCTGAGCTTGAGCCCTTGTTTGAGTCCAAGCATGTCCCCTTTCAACAGCAAGCGTGCCAAGACTGGACAATAAAGATTTTTACCCGAGAGATGATTAAAGTTCAAGTGGCATGGTCGTGTGGGCAAGAGAAAAGGCTCTCTATGCGTTGGTCTTATCTATCTGGGAGGTGACAATGTTCTAATTAACGTTTGAGACTCTTCAATTAATTTTTTTTCGTGTCATTAAGTTTATTCTTTATTGTTGAACAATTTTGTTGGCTAGCAGAGATGACCATTAACCACTGCGTAATAAACTTAATAATGGTGTTTTATGAAATGTAATCTCTTTCTGCATCATGTAACTTCTTTTTTAAGTTTGAAACAAACAATAAATTTCATTTAGAGTCTTTGGAGTTGAATGAATCTATATATCTTACATGTAAAAAAGAACATGGCAACACAAACAAATATACCTAAGGCATTTTGTTGACAAATTGTATTTTTTGTTTTTGTTTTTGTGTTTAATCTCGAAGGCCTAATTCAACCTCGAGTTCATCATCTTCCTCAAAGAGTTTCAACAGTTGAGCATACTGCTCGTCTCTTTTCTTCTTCTGCCATAGCTTGTATAGGAAGAAGGAGAACACAGCTACAGCCACAAATCCAACCAGTATGAGGATTACTTTTGTCCCTGTTTTGCTGGAAGAAGTGTGTGACTCTGCCTTTGCTCCTGTATTTGCATTCTTGGAATCACCTGATAGACCTGGAAAAAACAATCATATAAGAAAGACTCAAAAAATGTCATCTTAGCTTGTAAAGAAAACAGGGAGAAGTAGACAACAGACTCTTAAAGGATAAGCATACTTCTTTCAAAGAACATGGCCATACACATCAAAAAGATTATCATCATTACAAAAATGCAGCGTCACATTAATAGATTTATAAAAAATGATCACTTTACCATAACCATACTTATGATTTACAAAAAAAACACGATGGTAGTTACAAGAAAAAGGTAAAATTTCCCACCCAGAAAAGTAATAGACTTTGCAAACAAGCTCTTCAGATTAGCAAAAAACAAACCCAGGAATTTGAACGGTAACATGTTCTCTTCACTAACATCATGTCAAGAACAAAACTTTACTGTTTCTTATGTGGTGTGAAGTTTAGTTGCTGAAGATCTACAAACACAGATATAACGTCCTCTCTATCTCTACATGTTACACGAAAGAGCAACCTTATGCATAGAGATTACACAAAAGAAATCTAAAAAAAGAGCCTTTGAAAAGAAAATCAGATAGATCTGGATGGAGAAAGACGAACCTAAGACGAAGTGCAGAGCAATCGAAGCGAAGAATAATACTACGCGCCGCCATGAAAGACCACTCGCCGAGGTCTCTCTCATCTTTCTCTCTATACCTGTAAATGTAATCCCTCTTTCGATCTCTCTACCGATGAGGCTTTGCTTGTACGCAAGGTGGGATGATCCAGCTTCTGCTGTAGCAATGAGAACAGATTCTTTGTGGTAAGTTTCAGTTTTTTTTTGATATTTTATGTCTGCTTGTAGTAAAGAACAATTAATTCATTTGGTTTCAGACCCAACCAAATTAATATCTAATTAATTATTAATTACATCAAGCATCCTTTTTTTACTTTCCCTTTATGCTAAATACATCCCTTAATTTTCGTTTTGTATTTTGTAGTTTTATGCTAATACGTTTATAGTTTATAACTCACTATATTTACTTCTAAAAAGTAAAAACTATTGTAGAAAACAATTAGGGATGTAATTAGGTAAAAATAATTTCTCCCTTAAAAAACTAGATCTCGAACTGATATATATATATATATATATATGTGTGTTTTTATATAATCATTACATATTTTAGATATGTTACCATTTTGTAATGTAATTGTATCACATGTATTTTTATAAATTTATATTTGTGTTTCATTTTAAGTGTTTTAGATTTATATATATTCACCATATAATGAATTGTGTATTATTATATTTACAAATCAGTATAATATAAATATAATCATTTAATTATATATATACAATTGGAAGATATATCATATACTTTTTATAATCTATTTATTATATTAAAATATTTATTATTTAATAAATAACAGATAAAATCTATATTATTCAAAATAAAATATGATTAATAAAAAAATATTAGGATTAAAATATTTTTAATTTTATTATTCATATTTCTAAACATATTCTTTTATTATTGTTATCTATATTTCAAAACAATTTCCATTGGTACTTCAATTTTAATAATATAAAAATATGTTGAAAATAATCCTTAAAATTTCAAAACAGTAATACTATAATGGCCAAAAGAGAAACATTAACAAAAGAAGAAGTAACAGGTATTAATTTGACCACGACCTTGTCCTTAACAGAAGATTAGAAAACAGTATATATAAAAACAAAAGTCACTTTCATTTGAAGCACTTGGCGTCCAAGAGAGCTTCACCTTCAAATGGCTCTGCGTCTTCAATCATCTGGCTAACACGTTCCTTCTGAGTTTCATCGGATATATCAACCTTAGTCCACTCGTACAGCTCCATGTCATACACCTCGTCCATTACAAACTTGGGGATCTCTGGTCCACGGAACAACCACAAACCCTTCACCTTGAACGGACCCTCTGTTCCGCAAATCAACATCTTTCCAAAGGCGTATTTACGTGCCAAGTCCATTCGCTGAAGGAACCCTCCTACCTTGTTGAGCGTGACAAACGACACTGTGTTCTCGTCGTTGTACTTGTAGTCACAGAACCATAGTGAGTATCCCTCTGGGTCATACATGTCCCAGAACCCTGCATTGAGCCACGATATTAAACATAACTGATAAATGATTCCAATTACAATTCATTGCATCACCTTAAGAGAAGATATTACCACACACCTTTAATAGCAACCTCACGGAAGTTAGATTTGGTGTTGGAGTAAAGCCTCTTCCACTCATCGAGAACCATTGGGCTTGGTGGTAGTAAGTCAAGAGGGTTCTTTGCTTTGGGCTTTGGCGCCTCTTCCTCTTCAACAGGCTTAGGTGCCTCTGCTGCAGGGACTTCCTTTTTCTTAGGCTGCTCCTTGGGCTTTGCAGGCTGCCCAGCTTTCTTGACAGGAGGGACAGATTCGGTCTGTTTGACATCTCCCACCACCTTCTTGAAGTTCGGTTGGTTAATCAAAGTCCAGAAGTATCTCTCAACATGAGGGAACGTAGAGGTAAAGCTCTTGGTCATGACAGTGGAAAATCCCAGGTTCAAGTTGCAGACAGTGATGATATCAGCAAGGGTGACAGAGTGTCCAACAAGGTAAGTGTTGGAAGTGAGATGTGTGTTCAGAGCATCAAGTCCTCTTTTCAAGGCAGAGATAGCAGCTTCCTCGCCCTTAATACATAAAAAACAACCATGTATGAGACAAAAATCAGGTGTCTTGTAGATTTAGTGGAAGAGTGTACATAGATTGTGTCGAAAAGTAAAAAAAGCTTTTACCGGAACACTGTATGGCATAAAGCCCATTCTTGGGACGAACCAGTTGAAGATGTTTCCATAAATCTCCAATGAGGAGAAATCGATCCATTGCTCAACATGTGCCTGCAAAGTAAAAACATTGAGAATACAAACGAAGAGACTAAAAAACAGAGTGCAATCAGATTAGAGAAGAGTAGCCCCTAGGGAAAAACAAGAACTTACATATTCGATCAGGGAGGATCCGTTCAAGGAGTTCTCACCGTTCAATCTGCTAACTGCAATGGGATATCAAACACATCCATTATACCCAAAAAGACAAAAAGCAAGTACACCAAACATGGAAAGACAAACGAAGGAGAAAGATTATATTACCATAACGGGCAATGGCGTTGCTCTCAAATATAGGACCCTCAGGAGTCTCAAGTACAGGAATCTAGCAAGAGACAAATAGCTACGGCTTATTAGATTAACCAAAGACTCAAAAAAGAGTAAAAACAGCAAGTTAAATATTTTTCAAAAAAAAAAAAAACCTTTCCCAAAGGGTTCATCTTGAGGAAGTCAGGGGTTTTGTTGGTGACACCCATCTCAAAGTCACAAGGCATATGGATCTTCACACCAGTAAACTCTGCGGCAATAAGTGCCTTGTCCGAATTTTTGTTTCCCTTGTACGAGTGCATCACCTGTGTAAAACATAACATCAGGATTATAATGATTTTATATGCCCTCTACATATGAATCGAGCTACAGAGACTTATCATGTGTATATTCTCGATCTTGTAATCAGTAGCTCTATATGTTCAGACTAAATCGATCGATTATCTAGACGAATGATCTAAGCAGCGTCGATACATAGTAAGCTGAGAAAAAGGAGAGTAATCAAAGAGAGAAACTCACCAAAGCCATTGCTTAGACTCAGAGAATATACCAGCTTGTGCTTCTGATATCGGATCTGGAGAATACAGTGTTGTTCGTGCTGATGAGGCGGAGAGAATGGTATAAAAATGTTGAAATGGAAGATCCTTATTAGGGTTTTTATACCGGAGAACAGCCGCTGGTTCTGATCGGTTCGTTTCGGTTTAATTCTGTTTTTTTTATTTGTTTACTTTTCGATTTGACTTTTGTTTTGTTTCTTTTCTTTGTTACCTTTTTCTTGCTAACGTAGTTGGAAAAAAGTGTTTGTAAACGACATGAACATTGCGAGCAGATTCACTGAAAAAGCCTCCTCTAAATTTTATACTTTCTGTTCTTTCTTATCAATAACACAATCAGCTTCCTCTAAATTTCTTATACTGTTCGAGCTTTGTCTAGTTTCTTTCTGTAGATTTTATTTTGTCTAGGCTTGTCAATTCTGGCTGTGGACAAGTAGATAACAATAAGGAAGACAAAAGAGTTCAGATTCGGAGTAGAATCATAGTGTTAGGTAAACATTTTGTTAACTATGGACAAAAGGGTCTATTGTCTGATCCATCTCTATAGCTAGGGATAACGAAATGCCTTAGTCTTCCTTCTTGTTTCTTCATGTACCCTTCACACAAGAAAGCCTTAGAGAACTTGTCTTCTACTTCCCTATTCACATCATGCACAAACACATCGGTCTCTCCTGCCTGCTTCCTGTTCCTTGCCATCATTCCCGCCGTGTAAATTGATGTCATCCTCCCAGGAGCCTCATCGTAGTAGCCAGTAGGTGCATCAACCATGATGAGATCCCAACTTGTCTCATAGATCTCTGCAGGCAAACCCTTTAGTGCTAGTTGACACATTGAGTACCTTGGATCTCCAATGGCTGTGCATTCAGGTCCTCTCCCAACTTCTATGAGATTACCTGCTTGGTTGACTTTACTCTCGTATGTTACATGGTATGATTCTAGCATCGGGAACCGTCTCTTGATCTGTTTTATCCAGGCCTCATCTTCTTCTAGGAATACTGTTCGGCCACCATAGTTGCGAGAGCTCCACATGAGGCTGTCATGGCCTAGACCAAACACCAAGAAATTGCAGGGTGACTTCTTCTCAAGTACTCTACTGCTGACAACAATTTCCTTGAGCGTTTGTTGCGGTGTGATAACTGAAGTAGAGTAATGAATCAGTGCTTGCGCCAGGGAACGTGGTAGCTTATTGCAGGCACCAGTGCAGCCCCCTGATCTTGTCTCTTTTGGAGTCTGGTGTTCCTGTGAAGATGTAAGAGTCGATCTCACGATGAAAATGAGAACCAAGGCTGCAAAAAGACAGACAAGGAGAAGCTTGAGCTCGTGGCTTTGACTATTTCTAGTCCTCATTTGTTGGGTTCTTGAGAAGTTACAAATTGAATCCTAAATGATTATATATATGCTAATGAGATGAAAAAGGATGTTAGGTTTATGCTTAGACATGAAGGGAATGTAAACTATAAGTGTACTTGAGAAAGACAGAGTAGCTAACTTTCAGCTTCTGCAAGAAGCAAACAGAGAAGAAGCCTTTCCATTCAAGTTTACTGGTGGTTGGCCGCCACTAGCATTTCATTCATTATACAGAGACTCACGTAAAATCATTACTACGTATCGTAAGTAGTTAAAAAAGTAACAAACAATGAAGAATCAAATAAATTACACAATTTTAGTTTTCAACTTTACACAAGACATCACCAAAAGATCACCTGACTCTTTAAGTTGTAAAATCTCAAACTCTCTTTCTCCTTCTGGTTACCCCCAAAAGTTTCTTCTGTTCTTTCTTTTCTTCTCTTTGATTGTCTGATATGTCTCACGCGCCATTAGCAGCAAGAAACGCTTGAGTCTGTCCATTATTGTCCCTATTAATCTTCTTATCCACTCAAACAGCTAACTGAATCTTTCTTTCAACATTACATCTAAGTTTCCTCCTGCAGAAACTAATGCCCCTGAGATGTTCATTCTCTCTGTTTTGTTCACTGTCACCCTAACACATGGCAAACCAAAAAATGTGATTAGCCCACAAAGAGTTTCACTGCAAAGCAAAGCACAGTTATGGTCAAGATGCTCTTCTTACCTGTGGATTCTCTGTCTTTTGTAGAGTCTTTGGGATTAACCAGCAAACGTTGTGACCCATCACCATCGTTTTTATCATTGTACCTATCTTCAAACCACCGTGGATTTGCTATAGCGAAATGTGATACATCTCTAGCAGCTACCGAGTTTGAGAATTTAGTCAACTGGGCTGCTCCACGTTGAACAAAAGACCGCTGCATTCTCAGTTCTTTTCTAGGAGGAGACCGACTTGAACCCCTCATCACAACACTCTTCACTGCTGCATCTTCATTAGGATTGAACTTCTCACTCATGCTTGTCTGATTATTCTGCCCTTGACGTTTCTTTTACGAACAAGAAAATAAACCAACATGAATATTAACATACAGTGTGCACATTATGCTAGAATGATCATACGTACTTGTATTGATGCTAGTAACTCTGCATTGGCATCTGGAGCCGCCACAGCTTTAGATTCTTTGGATGCTTGTTTCGACTCGTTCTGTTTATTGCTTGTGCCTTTCTTTCTGGTGGATAAAGATGAAAATGGGATGCGTCAATGTTCATTAAGGCATAGAAAAGCCATGTTTATGTAGAATCTGGATCTTACCGTCTTGCTTCCTCTTTTTGAAGCTTCACATCAATTTCCTTTCTTGGTTGGTACTTTGGTAAACTTGATGGGTCACTTGCAAAAGGCTTTGTCTTAAAGAACTGATTTAAAGAAAACGAAAAGGAAAACGAAAAGGAACAAAAGTGTGAGACAAAAAGGATATATAGACTAGTACTAGCAGTCAGAGAAGAAGTGTTTCATAGCTTTTACCTCGCTTTGAAGAGCATCATCTGTGGTTCCACGGGCATCTGGTTCAACAGCTAGAAGAACTTCCACTAAGGCCAAAGCTGAAGGTGGAAGACTCTTAAACGTCTCAGCTACACACCTTTTGTAAGGCTGCTGAGGTTTAAAGATGGTCGCATGTGGGAGTTTCGATCCTTTCCAATACTCTTCAGAAGGTGATCCACAGAGTTTAAAGATCTTGTGTAGTTGCTCTACCTCTGTTCTTCCAGGCATGATAGCCTTCCCATGAAAGAGTTCTGCAAGAATGCAACCTGTGCTCCACATATCCACAGCAACGCCATAGTCAGTTGACCCAAATAAGAGTTCTGGTGGACGGTACCACAGAGTAACAACACGGCTAGTAAGAGGCTGCTTCTGGTGGCCACCGTAAAAATTGGCAAGACCAAAATCTCCAATTTTTAGATTGTTGTTATGGTCAAGCAACAGATTAGAGCCCTTGATGTCACGATGCAACACACCTCGGCTATGACAATGTTCTAGACCGTGAAGCAACTGTTTCATATAGCATTTAATCTGCACCAAACACAACAATATACATGAGAACCAACCAACCACATAACAGTAAACCCCAATTGCATATATTCATACTAGTAGTACCTACCTGTGCCTCAGAGAACTTAACACCAGGGGTTGAAGCAAGGCCTGAGAGATCATGTTCCATGTATTCAAATATAAGATACAAACTTCCTGATACCCTAGAAGTGATCAAACCCTCAAGCTTCATCACATTAGGATGGTCAAGCCTTCGAAGGATGATTATTTCTCTAGCCATGAACCTAACACTCTCAGGGTCCATATTAGCAAACCGCACTTTCTTCAGTGCAACTATTTGGTTAGTCTCTAGGTCCCTGGCTTTGTACACACTGCTATACGTCCCTTGTCCAATCTAACAGTAAAAACAACAATGTTAATCAAAATGATCTCATATATAAATAAAAAAAAGAGCTCTCACCTTTTCTAACTTCTCGAAGGAATCAGCCTTGCGTGGAATCCATCCATTGATAGCTTCACCAGCAACTGAAGCTAACCAAGAAGGCCAACCAGCCACAACCTGAGCTCCTCTTTCTCCATTACTAACACTTGTTATCCTAGCCATCTTAGGTTGCTGCAACGCCCCTGATTTATTGGTCTCAGTGATGATGAGCCGTCTCTGGAACACAGACCTGGAAGATTTTTTCTCGAGGTTACCAGAGGACATGGGAGTTGAGTTTGTGGCATCACTTGGTATCAAAACTCCCAATGTGGTATCGTTGTCGTTGTTAGCATTGATAAAGCCTGCTCTTTCATCGGATCCTACAATGGCTATGCACGAAGAAACAGGCTTTTTCTTATTTTTGAAGGTTTTATAGCTTCTTATCTCCTTGACATAGTTGTTGCTGGTGTTCTCGTCTATGGTATCGTTTGCTCGTGCTCCTTTAGAGCAGCTGCAGCCCATAATACGGGAGTATTAGATTATACTCTAACCACAATCACCAAGCTTCACAGGGAGCAAAGGTTAGAGCTTTTGGGATCAAATGTGCTTTTGATTTGAAAATAAAGAATCAAAAGGAAGAGTTTAATCAATAGAGATGAAGAATCTAGAGAGAGAGAGATTGGGTATAAGAAAATTTAGGGAGGAAAGGAGGTTTCTTTGTCTTTATCTATTTTAGGAAGGTGAAAGTGCAAAACAGAACAACAACAACAAAAAATGAAACAGAAGTAGCTGTTTCTATCTGTCTGTCTTGTAGAGAATGCAGACGAATGACAGAGCTCGTCCCCCTATTAACGGAGGATGAGAAACAGAAACATAACCATTCTTAATTTCTTTTTATATACTCTCTTCACTGTTCGATTTCATCAGTGTCAAGTTAACTAGGAGGGTGTGTCAATGACCGCCACGTGGAAACATGTGGAGCTCTGTGGCCCCCACATCAACGTTATCTGAAACCAGACTCATCATTTATTCGTAGTGGGCTTGGATATGGGCTTTTTATTTGAAATAAAGGTAAAAAGACACATTTGGGAAGAAACAATGAAATGTCTCATGCTATATAAAAGACAAAGGTTTAGGTTGCTACAAAACATATCAAGGAAAGATTCGAGCACACAAAACACTGGGGGAAGAAAGTAGAAAACTAATAGCCTCCCTTGAGATCGTTGACGACATCGTAAGGGATAGGGGTGACTGTCTCCAAGGTCATACCTTCAACCATGAATCCTGGTTTGGGTCCTTTAGGCTGCCTCTTGGTGCTTATTGTCTCACCTTTGGCTTTGGCTGCAGCCTTGAGCTCATCGTTCTTCTTCTTCCTCAGCTTGAACTCCTCTGCACACCTTGACTGCTGCACATGCTCCACACGCACATGAAGCCTCTTCTTAATGATCCTGTTGCCAATCTGAAACGCACCGCAAAAGCATTATGTCTCAATCATCATCTTACACACCAAGATAGACACTAATAACAATGTTTATGGTTGACTCCTGTGAGCCAAACCAACAAGATATGATTTACAATAAGGCATGTGTTATTGTCAATAGGATTATCAAAACTAAACATACGAATCAATAGTGAAAGAGAGAAATAATAAGGTTAATATAGTACATGAAACTGATTAGAAGTAAGCATCATGAAGTCATAAATTCAAAACATAAAAGCAGTTGTAAAGATCAGGAACTGAAGAATTCAATCAAAGAAAAGTAGATAGACGTAATAACTTATCAGACATTAGTTAACATTGTGAAAGTTCAGACCAAACAAAACCAAAGCAATCACTTTCAGAATCTGAAACCAAAGCTACATAACAGTTGAGAACTAGTTCCAGTCTAATAAAAACCAACTCTTTAGATAAAAATCAAAACCTGAACCAATACTCAATTGCACATTTCGTCATAAGATCAACAGATATGACAATCTAGATAGCACAAATAACCTAAAGAGATGTGAGTTCTTCGCTCAGACCTGTTTGTTGATTTCTACACCAACAGCACGTTTGGTAACGTTCCAGACACGACCGGTACGACCATGGTAGAACTTGTGAGGCATACCCTTGTGTATCGCACCATTCACCTTAACATCGACGTAATCTCCGACCTTGAAGGTTCTGAGGTAAGTGGACAATGGGATTGTACCCTTCTTCCTGAACCCCCTCGCGAACAGATCCCTTGTTCTTGCACGAACTCCATGTCCTGCTGGCATCTTTTTCCTGCTACAAGTAAAAACCTTAGGGAGCCGCCGAACTAGTAGAAATGAGAAAGACGCTTATATTATATGTCTTTTGATCTTAGGGTTTATTTAGTGGGCCTTTGTCTTTTATCTGGGCTTACTTGTTTAGAGTCTCTTCATAGATTTGGGCTTTACTGTAATTACTGATTTTATCGTATTCTTATGACTTAAATAACATAAAGATAAAACGTGTGTGTAGTGTAGGCCCATTTGCTCCACTTTTGACAATGTTTTTACTTCAGGATATAACGATTTCTAATTGCAGAAAAAAAACAAATATTAACAATTTTATAAATTAATAAAGAATAACAAATTGTAAACAATTTGTAGAATTTTTCACTATCATATGGATTTTCATATAAAATTGTTTAAAGTGGTGCAAAATAAAACCCTAAAACATGAATCTTATAAAAATGATTTAATATAGTATTTCCTTTGTTCCAAGATAATTTTTATATTTTCAATGCATTAATTAATGTAAATTTTATAATAATTTTATTGGTTGAAAATTATGGAGAATAGTTAATAACGGAAAATAATGTATTGGTAACTAAAAATTTATTTTATTTTCTTAATAAGTGTGAAATTTCCAAAACATACACCATATTGAAACAGAGAGAGTAATAAATATAATCTTTTATGTAATACAATAATAAATCAATTGTTATTAAATAAAAGAGAGATAAATTATGTTAAGGCTTATCTACTAACATAAATTAAAGTGCAAACAAGAAAGAAAGAATATGAAATGAATATTGTTCCTTTGATAAGATAACTCTTAGAAGGAAGTGGAAGAGTCAAAAAAAGCTTAGATGAGTTTCTTCTTCTCAAAGTAATGCTTCAAGTAGGCTACTTGTAAACCAGAGACAACAATGCAAATACCCAGCGACATCATACTGCACCAAGCTACTCGTGAGTTCGTTTTCTCACTCACTGTCCTCATGTCTGCTTCTCTGCAATATTTTACCCATTTTGAATTGATCGGTAAGAATTATAGTCAGCAAAGAAAGCAAGAAAAGTGAATATGCAGCTGAACATGTCTTACTTGTTTCTTAAGTAGATTAGATTTTCATGGATAGCTTCCACTGCACCTTCAAGTTTCCTAATCTCCAGCTCCACTCCCTACGTTAAAACAAGCAGCATATATAATGACTTGAAGAAACAACTACAGGTTCATAGTATATAGTTACAGTGATCAATAAGAACATAGTGATTAATATGTTTGCAAAGCTGACCTCGAGCTTCTCTTTCTTAGCAATAGAAGCCCAATCCTTAGCAGCGATTCCAGTTTTCCACTCAACGTTGATGCTAACGTTTTTGTTGCCGTGACTCTTTGCATCTGCCCAAAAGCAGGCTATGTAGTTCCCTGATTCTTTCGTTGTAAACGCAAATTCTCCATGCGTCACGTTGTCCGAATGGTGTAGATTGTTTCCGTATGGGGACGTCACCTACATCATTAAAGAGTCTCTTCACCAAGTAATGATACTCTTCCTATAAAAAAAAACAACTACCATCTGAAATTGCCATTTGGTACAGACAAAACCATATAGAGATCTCTCGTTGGTTAACAATCATTACTTGGTGAAGATGAGATAGTACCATTACCACCAAAGAGTTGAAACTTCCTTCGTTAGCTAACGTAAAATTTTAATCGCAAATTAGAAAGACATGCAACATCATGATCACAATTGTCCAAATAAGGAAACTTGGGTCGAGCATTAACACACGCCTTCTTAATTCATTGTGTTGGTTACTTTCATTATGTATCAGTCGTTAACTTGCGGATCAAGTAAGTGAAGTAACAAAAAAAGAAACAGATTAAAATCACTAAACAAGCGAGACGATGATGAATGATTTGAACATAAATTGAAGACAAATTACCTTGGCGGATATAGTAGGTACCATGGAATGATCCTCGGAGATGATGATATAATCGGCCAAGACGACGACATTGCTCTGTATTTCTTCAGACACGCACTTTGTTCCCGTGTGAGGCACGTCTAGCCAAATCGCCTCACCGACCGGAACCAGAATGAACATAACGAGTGCTGTACTGAGTCCGGCAGCCATCTTCATCGATCTTTCAAACTTTCCCATTGTATTCATCGATCCGTGTCTTGTGGTGATGGCCAGATCTTTGCTCTTTTTAAGTGTTTTTTTTTCTTCTGTTTGTTCATCTTTATTTTGTTTTCTTGGGCCTTTATGGCATTAGCCCATGGGCCGTTTATGTTAACAGTCTCTCACCAATAAATTAATGTTTGTGAAACGGATTAACTTGGTCTAGGCCGACTTGTGCCAGATCCTAACTAGTTCCCATGAAGTAGCAGACAGATAAATTCTACAAGGTTCTAATTAGCTGGCCATATGATGTCTACTTAGGTTTGAAAGAAGAAGCACATGGGAGGGAGAAGTATAAAATGTGATTCTTATCAGTTAATTAATCAGTTTTATTAGACCCATACGTGTAAGTCTATCAAGTTGATTATATTATATGATAAGTAGCTTACCTGCTTTCATATGATAATTGAAGTTTTATAATAAAAAATCAGCATCACCTTGCCTGTTTCTAGTCAACTTTTAAACCAAAAAAAAAAATTGGATTTACGGAAGATAACACATGAAACAATGAAGCTCAAATGCACACTCAATGATCAGTTTATTGGTTTTTTATTACACAAGATAAATAAAAATGAGTGAAAATCATTCCTTTAGAAAACAGAACCGGTAACGAATGTGAAGATGATCAATTCTTGGGCTGGAACCTGCTTTTAATGTTTTTAACAATTCTTGGAGATGTCTGAAAGGCTTGAGACAAGATCTCATCAGGAACAGGAGGCGTAGACCCAAACAGAGTAGCACCAAGAGATTGAGTTCCAGGAAACTGACTATTAAAAGCAGCGATCACAGAGGCAGGGACGTGGCCATTGTTCTTCTGGAAATGAACAAGTCCTTTGGGGAAAGCAAAGACGTCACCTTTCTTGAGAGATTGAGAGATGAGCTTGTTGGCTGTCGTGAGAAACCCAACGTCGAGGGTGCCTTCGAGGACGTAGACGATTTCAGTGGCACGTGGGTGAGTGTGAGGTGGGTTTAAGCCGCCTGGTGCGTAGTCGATGCGAGCGAGGGAGACACCGAGTGTGTTGAGTCCTGGGATGGTCATCACGTTGGCTCCTGTGACCAAGGCACCGAATGTGTTGTTGGTGAGACCTGGGTTTGCTATTCCTTGTGAGAAGAAATCGAGTGATGTGACATTAGCTGCGTCTTTGCAAGGAAAGCCGTTGACTTTGATGCCTGAAAGTTCGTTAAAAGTTGAAACTTTATTTTCAAGAAAAATGAAAAGATGAGATCAAGTTTTAGAGATAAGTCAATTTTTATTACCAGAGGAGAGATCAGCGACGCAGAGGTCTTGGAGCATGTCAGGATCTGCAGAGACTGTAATGAAGAAGAAGGCAATGAGGGTGAGAAAGATGGAGAGACATGGACTTGGTGAAGCCATTGTTGATTGGTTAATGGTGAGACTGTGAATGATCGTTTTATAAAGGAGAGAGAGGAATGACTTTTCTCGTTGAGACAGAGAGATAGAGAAGCAAGGAACATGGCTTTTATTTTATTTTTCTTCTCGGACAAAAAATGAAATGTCAAAGGTCAAAATACTTAAAATGAATGGATCAGGGCTGTGCTATTGAATTGAAAAAAAATGGCCTACATTTGTTTTGATCTTACACGTTACACGGTATGTAGACTTTTAATGAATTTTATAGAATAATAGGAGAAGAGAATGGAGGATTATTGTTTACCTAATGTACTTATCAAGTAATGTTTGTCTTACTCTCTTATCTTAAGTCTTTATCTGTATTTATATGATCATTGAAAATTTGATGATTTGCACAAATATCCTCTGACTTTGATGCCTTTAATGGGTTGGGTTGGGTTGGGTCACAATCTTCATAATTTGAGTTTGGGTACTGAGCCTTTTCGGGAGCAATGCTTGATTTTCTAGTGCAATGAAGAGAGATGAAGTAAAGGAGCAGGTTTTTGTTATAATTTTGGTTTTCTTTGGTAAAATGGAAATAAAAGATCCAATTTTCGGGATTTTTGTTATAATTTTTAACTTATAAATCTCTCATATGAGACTGGTAATAATGATCTTCTCTCCGCTCTCTGGTCTTCATTTATAATTGAGTGAAGTTGGAGCCTTGCAGGACACACTCTCTCTCTCTCTCTTAAGTATTCTTACAAACGGTGTGATGGCTTTTGATTAAATGGGCCAGTTTAACAAATTCAATGGGCCTGTTAACAAATTCAATGGCACACATGTGCTTTAGAAACTTAGAGCACTCGATACGTTCCCCATAGGCCATAACTTTGAAAATAAGAGCAAGATACCTCAGGCTGGGGCTCATTGCCAAGCAGAGAGCAAGATACTCTCTCTTTTTTTTGACTAAAAATAAACAAATTACTAAGAGAGCAAGATACTTGGTTTCCAAGAAACTCTCAAGCTCTTAGAGATAACGTGAGAACAAAACATAAAGACTCATTTACTATTGATGATGAGATCTTGATTACTAAAATCACGTTCAGAGATAATGTTTGCACTTGTAGGAAAATAAAACACAGGGGATTGCTTTGCTTTAGCTGTTGGATATTGGTTTTTCGAAAGAACAAAAAAAGTCAAGCTCATAGTCTCTTTGATTATATATCGCTGTGAAAGCAAGAATCGTCATTATGATCTGTTTATTTTGCATTATTTCCATCAAGTATGGTTGAGGTTGTCACGGGAGAGATTCCACAAATGTACCTGTATACATTATTTATTCGGGAAAATCGCATAAAAAACCTTGAAAGTGGCACCCACTGACACTTTAAACCTTGAACTTTTTCGACTATCACTTTAAACCTTCAAATTGGCATTTGTATCACAAAAAACCTTCAACTTGGCTTACTTGTTCATCAAGTAAAAAGTTGACCTGTACAACAGGTAAAAGTGATGATGTGTAGGTTTTTTCCGAAAAATAATAATTATTTAATTAATAAAATAAATAAAAAATTAAATAAAATTCAGAAAAAATTAATATAAAACCAGAAACTATAATAAACATTCATAAAATTAAATATAATTTAGAAAATAAAATAAAAATTTTAAAATAAATTAGATTAAATTAAAATACATAAAATTAAATAAAAATTGAGAAATTAAAAGAAAATAAAAAGCAAAAAATTCAAAAAAAAAATTCCAAATATTTTTTTTAATTACAATTTTTTTTAAATAGATTTATCATCGTTGACAATAACAATTTCAAAGATATTAGTTATGGTGAAGATAGTTTCTCACATAACCATTAACAATGACGTTTTGGACATATCTTTAACGCTAATTTTTGACATCATCGTTAAAAATGATGGTAGATATGTCAATAACGATGTTTTCGATAACCATCATTTAAAACAGTAGATATGTCAAGTTTTTTTTAAATGATAGATAATGTCAAAATTGATGATGATGTCGGAAACTATCGTTAGAGATATGTCAGTAATCAAACTATCGTTAGAGATATGTTAAAAACGTCATTGTTAATGGTTATGTGAGAAACCATCATCGTCATTAGTGATATGTTTGAAATTGTTATTGTCACGATGATATGTTTGTTTTATTTAAAATAATTTTGTAATTTAAAAGAGAATTTTTTTTTTAATTTTGTGATTTTTTCTTTAACTTTTTTTTTAATTTTCTATTTTTTTCATTTTCTATATTTTAATTAATTAATTTATTTGTTTTTTGAATTTTTTTTATTTTTTATTTTTAATTTTCTGGTTTTTTATTTTTGCATTTTTTTCTGATTTTTTTTTGAATTTTTTCATTTTCATTCTAATTTTTTAGTTTTTCGTTTTTTTTTAATTTATTTTTAGTTAAATAATTATTATTTTTCGGAAAAAACCTACACATCATCACTTTTACCTGTTGGACAGGTCAACTTTTTACTTGATGAACAAGTAAGCCAAGTTGAAGGTTTTTTGTGATACAAATGCCAATTTGAAGGTTTAAAGTGATAGTCGAAAAAGTTCAAGGTTTAAAGTGTCAGTGGATGCCACTTTCAAGGTTTTTTATGCGATTTTCCCTTATTTATTCACCCAAAAACAATAATAAACGATGACAAGTACTTTCCATTAACAGATATATTATCTTGATTGATAAAGCAATGATTGGTTCTGCATTAAGCTCATTACGGCTAGTTTTCCCATCAGATCCTTATTTTCCAAATGTATCATAAGCATTTTTTAACAATTCATATAACAAAAAGACTAGGAACAATATTTAGTGGAAGTCATTTGCAAGTGTTGTATGGTTTATTGATTTTAAGATGTAGAAAAACGGACAAATCTCCTAAATATACTTTTTTTGAAATTTATGTCACAAAATAGATTTTAAAAAATGATCAAAATATTTTTTTTAATTGTAAACTTCAACTCCAAAACCGCACCCCATAACTTTAAACCCTAAATTTAGATTGGTTAGCCCAAGAGTATAAATATATATTTACGTTCTTTAATAAAATCTATTTTTGTCATTTTTTTTTAGCTATTTTGGTTATTATCTCGTTGTAAAACTGTAAAAACAAGATTAAACATAATTTAACGACAAATAAGATTTTTGAAACCTCCCAAGTTTATCTGGTCTGTTCTGTACAGTCTGGTCTGTAATAATTTTCAATATCTGGTAACCCACCAATTAGTAGTTTAAGGGAAGATAATGTTTTCTTGGGGGCTAAATTATATATATATGTGGCAAGATCATGCAGAATTCTTTATATATGAAGAGTGAAGAAGACAAAAATATATATCGTTCATGTGACTCTATGATAGGTAATGTTGACAAAAAAAACAAAAAGACACTATAATAGGTATTGGTGCTATTGTCTCTCTCTCTGGTCTTTATTTTAAAAATTGAGTTTTCCATATCAAAATGTGTTTCTAGTTTCCACAAAGGACCATGAACTGATTCGATGCTTTCTTCTCCGCTTATATATACTGACCACTTTGCATACGTCTCTCCATGTTCATTTTGAGTAAGAAGAAAATGAATGCGCTTATGGGAAGTTGGAGTCTCACAGGACTCTTTCTCTTGAGCATTCTTGCAAATGGGGTCTTGGGCTCTGATGAAATGGACTTGTTTAACAGTTTCAATGGCACAAATGTGTTTCAGAAACAAGATGATGGTGCAGATGTTCTGGTGGTAGGACTCACTCTGGTCCAAACCACTGCAGTTGAAGGAGCTGGTAAGTCTCTTTCGTCCATTCTGTTTCAGATCTAGACTTCGCATGTTTCAAACTCTTTCTCCGTAGGTTTGTCTCTGTGAAAAAAAAATCAAACTACAAAACATGTTCCAGGGTTTGAGAAAATAATTTTACAGAACCGTTGGGTTTAAGTCTTTGATTTTTCCTTTACAAAATTTTTGTAGACAAAAACACTCTGATCTATAAAAGCTAACACACACAACTAAACAATACTACAATGTCTTTCATTGATATTGATGTTTTTAATTGATATTTTACTGTAATTAGGGGTGGCATTTCGGTTTAATTATAGGTTCAATTTGAATTTGGTTTGGTTTATTTGGTTATAAAAAAACTTTAACCAAAATCAACCCAAATGAGTTCGGTATGGTTTATGTTCGGTTTGGTTTGGTTTTTAGTTTGTATTCGATTCGATTAGTGTTTGGTTTGTGTTTGGTTCATGTTTGGTTCAATTTAATTTGGTTTTGTTTATACTTGTTCAGTTGAATTGAATTGATTTTTTAATTTTGTTTTAGATTAGTAACAAAAATATAATTTATAAAAACATAATAAATCATCATTTGAAACTAAATCATTATTTTCTTTATATTTAAATGTGAAACAAAATATTACAAGAAAAATATAAAAATGCACTTGAGATTTTTATAACTTAAAAGGATAAAATTGTTGTGGCAGTGTGTCTGGATGGGTCCGTGCCTGGATATCATTTATACCGTGGGTATGGTTCAGGAGCAAACAACTGGATCATTCAGTTGCAGGTTCGTACATAAGATATAGTCTTTTTGTCCTAATAATATATCTTTTTCTATATCCATTTTCATTGATTTTCACAAATCATAGCTGGAACAAGTATAATATTATATTTTCTCTTGTTAGTGAAATGTGTTTAAGGTGTTGTTTATAGCAATCCTGATTAGTAGCTCGAGATGAAGAAAATAATGGAATAAGACAATACACACTACCTATATAATCTGATAATCTAATTTTGTAGGGATAATACCAAAAATATTACTATTAAAAAAGTTGGTCTATCAGCATTGAAAAAAACGACCGTCATATTAGAAAATACATTAATATTTTATGATGTAAAACTCAAGATACAACTGTTTCTATAAGTTGTAGTTATGAAAATAGGAAGACAGATGAGTGCAAACGTAATTATGAGTTTTGATTGGTATATATGTCTGCAGAATCATGCAATAGTAAAAGAGTTTTTGCAGAATAATTTATTAGTCGAACGATCACATTTGAAAGGACTAGAGTTTTTGAAAATAATTACAAAAAGTTACAATTTTGGTTTTTAGCAATCCAGCTACATATGTATCGTCTTTTAGTTATATTTATAACACCCCCAAAGTGTATATATACTGGCCGGAATCAGTTTTCGTGAAAACTTAATAAACATTCTGAACGTGACAAAATAGCAGAATCACGTGAAAAAAAAAAATCATTAATCTCATATGTAAAGCTTCATTAACATATACGAACATTACAGATAAGTTTTCGTGAAAACTTAATAAACATTCTGAACGGGACAATGTAGCAGAATCACGTGAAAAAAAATCATTAATATCATATGTCAAAAAAAAGCTTCATGAACATATACGACATTACACATTAACATCTATTTAATATTAATCTATATACATATTCCACATTCTTAGTGGGCTATTAGCCTAACTGGCCGTCTTCTATACCTCATAACCTAATTGTGAAGGCCAATTTTTTTGAAAGGGTGGTGCGTGGTGTGACAGCATAGAAGATTGTCAAAACCGTAAAAGGAGTAGTTATGGATCGTCTACCTTAATGGAGAAACAGTTAAATTTTATAGGACTACTAAGCAATAAAGCCGCTGAAAATCCAGGTTTTTTATAAAATCTCAAGATCCCTTGTTAAAAACAAAAATGGTGGAACTGTTATTGAATGATTTTAAGTTTTATTTTTCTGCTAAAATGTTGCGCAGACTTTTATAACTGGAATAAAGTAAAAGTTCGGTATTGTGATGGCGCATCCTTCAGCGGTGATAGCGAAAACAAGGTTAGCTTAAAAACCATAAACATCTCTGTGCTTTTGATTGATTATCTATTTGTTATCATTATATAATTTAACTTGAGACTCATATGGTTGCTTATCATATTGGTGTTAAAAAATAATATTTAGACGGCACAACTTCAGTTTAGAGGAAAGCGTGTATTTTTAGCCGTCATGGAAGATTTGATGGCAAAGGGAATGTATCATGCGAAGCAGGTACTTAGATTGAATATATAGATTCCATATTTTTGTTCTTGTTTAAAAATGTTATGAACATTAATAAGTTATAAATTGGTAATAAATGTAATGATAAATATATATATTATCTTTAAGGCCTTGCTTAACGGATGTTCTTCTGGAGGTCTTTCAGCGATTTTACGCTGCGATGATTTTAGTAGTTTGTTTCCTCCTACCACCAAAGTAAAATGCATGAGTGATGCTGGCTTCTTCCTCGATGCGTGAGTTATTTCTTTTTTTTTTAGTATTACTAGTTATTTTCCTAATTTAATGTATATATAACTGATTTTGTGTCTTGTTTGTAAATGAAGTGTTGATATATCTGGAGCTCGTTCTTTAAGGCGTATGTATACTGGTGTCGTAAACGTCCAGGTAAAAGTATACGGGTACACAAGTCTTGATGATGATAGAGATGGTTGTAAGCTAACCAAAAAAGTTATTTTTCTTAACTTTTTAGGGTTTGCAAAACACGCTTCCTCGCACATGTACAAGCCATCTTGATGCAACATCGGTATTGATTTACCGTTACACGTGAGCTTTTTTTTTATTGTGTATATTTCCTCAGGTACTTGACTTGGTTTCAATATTTTCACAGTGCCTTTTCCCTCAAAACATAATCAACCAAGTCACGACACCGTTGTTTATTCTCAATTCGGCATTTGATTCTTGGCAGGTTATATATTATTCCATCTCTTCTTTCAGTTCATTACTATAAATCATGGGGTTTCCTAGTCTTCAACTATTTGTTGTGGTTAGGGTTTTCCTTAAGCATGTGAAAAATTTAATAGATTCCTAAAATAAAATTTAGAAGTCAACCGATATAAAAGATGTTCTTCTATTACTTCTTGATTATTATTTTTTTGCCAACCACTTCTTCATTGTAAGTTAGTCAGAAGACAAACTTGTTTTTCTATGCAGATTGAAAATAGTATAGCTCCACCCTCAGCAGATCCAAGTGGCAGTTGGCATAATTGCAGCTCCAGCTTCACGTGCGACGCCTCTCAGATGCAATTCTTGGAAGGTAAACTAATGATGTTTTCATTAAACCTACAAATCTTTGATCTAATATCGTATTTGAAATAACATGGACATTACAACTCTTCACAAGCTTTTATATACTAACAAACCGAGTTACAGGTTTCAAGATGAGCATGTTAGATGCCTTAAGGACCTTTTCGATGTCAAGCAAGAACGGAATGTTTATTAGCTCGCGGTGGGCTCATTGTCTAGCTGAGAGAAAAGATACTTGGTTTCCTGGAAACTCTCAACCTGGTGAAGATAAGGTGAGAAAGGAAAACCCACTTGGGATGATAATGAGTCTTTTATATATTATTTCGAACACAACTTTGTTTGGATTTGAAAACATGTTGTTGATGTCTTGTTGTTGATGTCTTGTTGTTGGAACCAAAAAATTACAGGGGATTGCTGTAGCTGTTGGAGATTGGTACTTCGAAAGAGCAAAAAAGTGAAGTTCACAGACTGATTATCACTGTGACAACAAGAAACGTTGTTAAGGAGAAGTTTGTTTCACCTTGTTCTCATCGATTATTGTTGAGTTTTTCATTGAAAGGCAGTGAAGGGTTTCCATAAATGTGTTTGTATTCATTTATCATAAATAAAATAATTGTGTTAGTTTTTGATAGGAGTAAATTACCTTAATCATCCTTACATACCATACTCCAATCAAAAATAACACAACTATTCAGTTCACATGCATTCCCGTCTTTCGCGTTAACTAAACCTTTTATCATAATGCAAATGAAAGTTTATGATAATAATTAAATCCTCAAACTGATTAATCTGTTGGTAGGTAAATAATATACACTTTCTACTGAAAACACTATACATATAATAGATTTTATATGAGAAAACTGATTTTGATATTATGACAAACAAATTCTAAATATGTTTCTTTTCATTTTAATAATGGTGAATCTAGACTAATGTGTTTTAAAATTCAACTAGATCTTGACCCGTCCGACTGGGCGGGTGTTTTCTTTGACAATAATAATTATCAACTTGTACTTAATTATAAAATATTGAGTTTTATAAAGTATGATCAAAGTTTTTTGCTATCATATGATTGTTATTGTATTTAGCGCGGGTGTTTGATTTAACTTGTATTCAACGTAAACTGATAAATCGATTATAAAAAAAATTCTTTGTATATTTTTTATGTTTTGTAATTTACATATAGAGTATAATATTATATTATAATATAGATGTTGATAAAAAAATTATTTGTACATAATATTATATTAAAAATGTATAACTTGATGCAATTTGATGTAATTGTATTATTCATATATTAATTTTTTTTTGTTAATTTAATTTGAAATGAAACAACATACTAAAATTTTTAATTATCAATATATAAATATCGATTTGGTTATATAAACTTTGGAATTGTATTTAATTTAAATTTATTTTAAATGCAGTAGCAGAATCTGTAAATAAAAAAATATAAAAATAAAATAATTAATTTATTGTAAATGTAAAAGCTAAGTTTGTAAATAAAAGAAATTATTTTTAATACTGCTATCCATGTATCCAAACAATCCTCACTATCCATGTTTCCAAACAAAATCCTAAAGTACTTCCACTTTAATAAGATAGATTAATTTTTATTTTAAAATATAATAACAGCATCGTAAAAATTAAAGTCAAACAAACATTTAATATTTTTTATTTAACCAGTCGAGTTATTGCGTTAGGTTATTTCCTAAAAGTAAAAAGTGGCTGTTTTGGATTGGAATCTTTAAAATTTAAACCAAAATAGATTTTGACTTTCGGATAATAAAGTGAAAACCATCCCATCATTTCATGTTAATTAAGGTCAAATCCTCGATCTATACTTTTTTAACAATATTTTTTTTCTTTTGTGAAAAGTTATTTTAACCACGCCGATTTTTCAACGGCGAAAGAATATTCCGACGCCGGCGAAAACATAAGCTTTGGGTCAATGGGGCACAATTCCAAATTCTCTGATAAGACTCTTACAAATTCTCTGATAAGACTCTTACAAAAAGCACATACAATAGAAGAAGTCTAGTGAACAAAAAAGAAAGACTAAAAAAAAAGACAAGACTTCTTTTCCAATTTTTATGATAGCCAGGAATTAAGGGCATTCGATTCCTTATCAAGGGCATTCGATTCCTTATCTTTCATATAAACAGAAATCATTTTGTTTTATAAATAGAAAATTTAGTTTTAAAGTGGTAATCAGATATTAAAAATGTTTCTTTTAAAATAAAAAATAAAATCATACTCCCTGAGTTACATAATGATATGTTTTAGAAAAAACATATTTGTTTTTAAAACATCAATATTTTATTTTCAATGCAAGTAATAATGATAAATTGTAAATTTCAAAATATTAATTATGTTTACTTACTTTTGATTGACTAAAAATTATAGTAAATAATTAATTACAAAAAAATAATGTATTTATAATCTAAATTTTACGTATTTTCTTAATATGTGTAAAAAATCAAAAATATATATTATTTTAGAAAGGAGAGAGTACATTTGAGAGATATTAATCTCTATTTTAAAATTCATCTGTTTTAAGGAACAAAATAGAAAAAATACTCTTAAACTAGGATCCTTCCTAAAAAATGTCACTTCTTATTAATTGAGCTAATTCCCACTTTAGTTTATCAATTATGTTTTGCTTTAATTATGTGTTTTCTTTGTATCTTCTGTTTTGTCTTGTAATTAATCACAGGTCTGAAAAATGGTGAAGGGATGTGACTCTGGATTACAACTCATTCACAGAAACAGACAGAAACTGATTTATTACGTTCATCATTGTTCTTCAACAGAGTAATTGCAAACTTAGACATCTGAAACCATCAAGAGTACTACACATCATCATCTTAACAACAATACAAAAAAATAAATGTATATATAGTACTATGAGACTGAAAGGTTTGCAAAAGATAGAAGAATATTTGACGTATAAAACACACTTCAAAAATAAAGACAGCTCAATTTTTATCCCCATGAATATACAGAACACTTAACTCCACTCTACGTATGTGTATATGGTATATGGTTTTGTTCTATACATCTGTTAGAATTAAGATAAAGAAAAGCTAAAGGGACTGACCAAAAGAGACGGCCATTCTCTGAAGATCCTTAGAGAACACGTCACTAGTTTCAGGTGTGCCTAAGTTCTCGTGCTGGCTTTGGCTCCAAGGATCTGTCATGTTCGAAACCTTGGCTAAGTACTCAGCCTCTGATTTGATGTAGTTCTGTTGAGAGTTTTGACTCTGTACAGTGCTTCCATTGAAGAACGGTGAGTTCAAATACTCTGACCATTTCATTTCTTCGAAGTTATGATTAGGTTTGACTACTGAAGAAGAAGGGATTGACCACGAGAATCCACCATTGTCGAAGAAACTCGAGGTGTTGTTTGTCTGAAACTCCCAGTTAGGTGCTGTTAACTTCACATGATCTCCTCCGGAGACAGTACTCGAACTGTTGTCCTGAGGAAGACTAATTGAAGGCTTTACGCAAACCGGAGTCTGAAAGACAGAACCAACCATGTTTCCGGGGCTAAACTGGCCCGGGATCATGGAACAGAGTGAAGACTCAGGTGTAACAGAGAGTCCGAGGTTGGAGTTAAAGTTAAGCTTCTGAAGACCGAAGTAGTCGGAGAAATCAGATGGCCTTTCGAGGAAGAAGTCTTGGTTAGTTGCAGCAGAGGAACTAGGAGACTTGTGGTCGTTGCTGCTTCTTGTTGGTTTGTCTTTGTCAACTTCGGAGATGGGTTTGTGTGTGTTTGGGTCAATGCCTCTTTGTTTCAGTTTCTTCTTTATGCTTGAGTTCCATAGATTCTTGATCTCGTTATCTGTTCTTCCCGGAAGTCTAGCCGCAATCTGTGACCATCTGATAAAAAAACAAACAGAGCAAAAAAAAACAGAGAAGGCTTATTACATGTAAAACAGAGCATAGACAAAAACAGAGGACGCTCAAGACTTAAACTTTATCCTCTGTTTTCTATGATTGTTTCCTAGATAACATCATTACCTGTTTCCGAGAACAGAGTGAAGCTCAACGATTAGATTCTCTTCCTCTGGAGAAAAAGCTCCTCTCTTTAAATCAGGTCTCAAGTAATTGATCCATCTCAGTCTACAACTCTTTCCACATCTCTGTAAACCTATAGCAGAGTCAAGACTTTTAGTTACAAAAAGGTAGTTTCTTTGTAGTTTGTTGTTTGTTTTTTCTCCTGAGTTAAGGAAGAAATGATACCAGCGAGTTTAGGGACAGAGCTCCAGCAGCCATGGCCATGATTGGTGATGTGATTGAGAAGCTTCTCGTCTTCGTCAGGAGACCAGAGCCCTTTTCTCAGCTTTTGTTTGTAGCAGCAAGAATGTCTTCCCATTTAGTTTATGATAGCTGCAATGTTGTTGCAAAGAAAGAGAAGAAAGCTCTGTTTTTTTCTTTACAAGAAAAAGGGGGTTTTGAGGGGAGAGAATGTGTATGAAACTTTTGAAGGTTAATGGAATCTGAGGAGAAGAAAGGTGGAGAAAATGAAGTAACAGATCTCCAGAGAGAGATAGGGTATAAATAGGACTAAAAAATGTCACTTTCCACATAAGGGTTTGTTGAATTTTATGCTCTCTCTCTCTCTCTAGAAATTCTGAGCCAAAAGTATAGTAATTTTAAGCTTTTGTAAAAGCATTTGATTGGTCCACGTCGGATTGACTTACACCAATGGTAAGAATCATGGTTAACAAATGGAGTTCATGTAGGGTTTTTTTTTTTTTTTTTTACATTTACATCACTCATCATCATACATTCGTCATGTCTCCATTTTTCATACATTCAAATGCAGAAATTAAAGTATGATCGATATAAATTTCAAAAAATGTTTTCTTTTTGAGTTGATATTGATAATAAGTGTGAGTTTATGTAGTGGAGACATGCTCGTTCGTGTTCAGCCTGTCCTCGAAGATATTAAGAGATACTCTACGCAGCCAAAACGGCGTGATCTCAGCAACTCTTCTATAGTTTTTTACTTCGGAAATTCATGAAAGTCACTAGACATTTTTTTATATGAAGATGGGAAGATGAGAATTCTATATATGAAGATGACATGAATGTTACAATTTTTTTGTCATGTGTTCTCATAAATCGTTTTCCATATGTGGCAAGATTATCAAACTCTTTGAGTGATGATATGCCATAAGCAAAGTGATTCTCAATATTTCTGTATATAAAAAAAGAATCAACAAACATCTTATTACACTACAAACTTAAAACAAAAGCAAGACTAGGTATACCCTTGAAAAAGTGTAGTTTCAAGGTATTTAATTTATTTTATGGTCACGATTATATAAATCCATTACTTATAATTCATTTGAATATTCAAAAAAAAAAGTTCATTCATCGATTACACCTACCTATTAGAATTAGCATAAACTCTTCCATAGATCCATAATACATCCAAATAAATAAAATAATAATAATAATAATCACATATAACTTTCTTTTGTGAACCCAAAATAACCAGCGGCTATACCACCAACGAAGGTACGTAGAACACTGAACACATAGACCAAAGCTAATACTCCTATCTACTAGAATTGTCGAATCGTTATAAGTAAATTATTTAGAGTGAGAATGGAACAATTAATTAGATAGTGTGTAGATAATAAGAATGAAGACAAAGAAGAGTTGTTCGTTGTCGTCATGAAAGTCTTCTGCAATGAATTAAAAGCAAATGCTAAATGAGGACTAGATCTTTGTTAAGAAGAACGCATCAATTAAAGGAAATAATGGGAAAGGTTCATATCCAGCAAGAAATTGACACCATTGGTTCATATTTCCAGAAATTATTAAATGGAGTGAAACTTCTACATAATTAGAAATTTTGCTTTAAAAACATGGTTTCTTTTGCAGATGAATGAGAATAATTAAGTATATTTTTTGTTTGCTTTATGCATTTTTTAATTTTAATTGAGTCACTTCTCTTTGGCATTTTCTCTCTCTTTTTGCCTTAAAACCAGTGATAATAGAGAGGGTATATTCTTTGTACATTCAACCCAAACTTTCCCTCAAATATTCACATGTTGAATTTTTGTAGTTTTCTTACGTTATCTAGAGACGGCCACTCGTTAGACTCTTACCGTTTATCCATTTGTTTATTGGGATCCAATAATCCTAAAAATATCGTGGACAAAAAGTCATATATACTGTATATGATTTTTTTTCTAACCTAATAAAGTTAAAAAGAAAAATTCTAGTTGATTCTTGATATATTTATATGGTATAAGTGCAGACTTGCATTAAGATATAGTATATATAACACTTTCTTACAGAATTCATAAAGCAACTACTGGGATTATTTGTTACATCCACATATTATGAAGCATTTAACGAGATGTTGAATGCCATTGTTCATGCATGAGCTTAAAAAGAAGACTCGATAATAATAATAATCCCTTCCCATAAAAATAAGCAAAACCGACATGAATGTCTCATAATCAAACACAATAAAACAAATGGACTAGTGATTTTATTGTAGAATATCTCGAACCAAAGCTGTCAGAAGATACTTCGAATTAAACAATTCACCAAATGATTGATTACAAGAAACTCATATATAATATATGGAAAGACTTTGCATTTGTATTTTAAATTTGAAAGCCAGTTACAAGAAAAAAAAAAGACTTTGCATTTGCAGCGAATTTCTTTTGAATCATACTCAATAAACTAATAGTCTAATGTCAATCAACACGTTCTTGGAGTATTTCATGGAAAAGAAAACATTATGTTATAGCTTCACTATATAATACTAGTATCCCCTAAAAAATGGAACATATTCGATTAGGATTATGCATTATTGATTAGAGACCCATCATTTGATCATCATCGATCATGATTATAAGACAATCATGCATATATATCCGCCGCAGCCCTTCCATTATATGCAAACCATATCAAATTTCAGATTATTTAGGCGTTTATTTTGATTTGATTAGGAGCATGCATCTTTATTCGTTGTTTCCAACTTTTCATTCTAATCTCAACTAGATGGTGTCGTTTACCCCTTAATGTTATTTTTTTCTCTTCAATATTTCAGTGATTTTCTAAACTTTATACATGTTTCAGTTACAATAGTACATGCAACAATTCGAGAACAAAATTCAACAATTTTTAATCTCACCATTAACACAGGACTTATAATTTATATCCCATCATAATCAAATATACTATGGAGGAATTTCATTTTATACCCTAAGTATTAACACTACTTTGCAAATTTAACTTTAATGAATGACTATTTGCAAAAATATCTTAATTTTTTGATGAAAATAGACTTAGTTATTTTTTTAAAAATATTTATAAGAAAATTAAAAATTTAACTCCACCCCTTTAACACTAAACCCTAAAAAATAATTAATAAAATATAAATTCGAATGTTAATATATTTTTGATAGTGTGTATTTTTGCAAAATGATACTTAACTTATGCTATTTTGGCAATTTCTCATATACTATAGAGGTGATTTTCTTATATAATATATTAAATTTCAATTTATGCTGGCGCATAGTAAATTTAATAGTATAATGATTTTTTTTTTAATTTATATATAGTATTTATATACATACATAAATATAAAGATATAAAACAGAACCATTTCTTGTTTCTTATTTTACGAACCCTTGTTTTTGGTTGTGAATAATGAATAACTTGTACGGTTGATCTTCATGCTATAGAATAGAAGTTTTATATTTTAGCTTAGATTGGAAGTATAAGTTTATAATCATATATACAACTTAAACAAAAACACACATATTAGAACATTTGAGCTGCTCTCGCAACTCAACCCTCCTCAATCACTCCTCTCATAATCCTCTCGAATTAGTGAAGTGAAAAAGGGTTACGTCTGTCTTTGTCATTAATTTGTCATTGCGGATTATAAAATCTTCACCGACAAAAGAAAAGAAGAAGAGGTTATAAACTCTACACGTCTATTAGGGTTCCACTTTTTGTATGAAAATTTAACAAACGAATATACTTCATGATTCGACGGCGCTTACTTTCGATGTACGTTGGCACTTGGCAACTTAAATTAAACAAATGCTTCATAAGAAAGCAATGCCATGCATAGTAGAATTTGTAATCTGCATTACACTACTAAATTACTTTTTGTTTGTGGATTCTCTCTTGATCAAACATAATTTATTTATGTAGAAAAAAGTCGTTATCTGAACTTAAAAGTGGATACAGAATAAATAAAAAGGCCAGAACTGAAAGTGATTGTGTCGTCATCTAAGATCATTTTTCTTCCCCAACTTTAATGAATTTTTGGAATTTGGATAAATATGATCTCTCAGAGCCACTCCTAACTATGCCAGTAAAAGATAAAATCATGAAAGTAAGTTTAATCAGAAATAATTGTAAATATTTTGTAAAAAATTAGGGGACCTGACATGGCGAGAGCAAAAACTAATTATTATTAATTTTCGTACATGATACATCAATGATCAATGTATATGTAGTTTACTGTGTACAGTATATAGTTTTCTATAATTAGTAAATTTAGACCAAAGTCTAGAAGATTAACCATCAGGGGATATAACCACCAATCATATTTCGTAATGACTAGCGAAAATATGCACCCAATAAAAGTTTGTGAAAATGCACAATATTTAATCAAGTACTTCAACAACGAATCAACGATGTTGATGGAAGATTTATCAATATATTTTTTCTTATAAGAATTTATTAATTAGACATGGAGAAAGTGACTTATTAGAAAGTTGATTACATTTTAGATTAAGAGGATGAAGTCACAGAGAAAGAGAGAGAGGGGGTCCCAATGAGAAGTGACCTTCAATATATACCATCTTAATTGGCCCGTTTAGCATTAATCCTATCATCAAGGAAACATTAGCACATGCATGCACTTATACTTAGTACCCTTTTATTATTTTATGTTTGATTATTATTTTTTAAATATCCCCATTTTCATTAATGCCTCATAATAAATATATTTGTGTTTCATTAAGTAATTATTGTGATTTTGTGCAACCCAATAAGTGTTTATAATCAAGACTTCGATTTCAGGTGAGGATGTTAATTACTCTTGATTTAGCTTGCCATCCATCAGCTTTTCCAATTAGAATCGTTGAGGATTTAATGAATTCATATTCTAATTAAGTTCTGATATGAGTTATATACAATAGATCGAGTTAATTTCTCCTATTACTAAAAAAAAGTTCATGGGATAATATTTTTTTGATGATACATAATAGTATATACTACACTTCTAAAGTATTCATTTATTTAATATTGCAGTTTATAGTGAAAAATATTCATGTATAATATACGGCGAACAAAGATTCTAACCCGTGTGTATGTACTGTTATACTTATACGTTTACTAGTTGCTTGCCTCATCTGCTTTTCACAAAATTATCATTTGATTTGTGTTTTGTGATTTGTGGTGGAGAAAAAGATTAAACTTAGAAAAGAAGGCAAAACAACATTTCAAGTTTGATTAAAAGAGAGTTTGTATGGTTGATTTTCCCTGCAATATATATAGATATGGCCCAATCTAATTGGTAAGATATGAGAGAAGACATAATCATAGATAATCTTGATATATATTAGTGTGGCCAAAAGCAAAATGATGTTCAACTTTTCTTTTGCTTTGCGACATTAACACCATGTTTCCTTCTCTTTCAAGTTTCAATAAAATGGTAATCTCATCTTACTAAATTTGTTTCCCTATATGCTCCACGTGTCGGTTTCCTATTGCTTGTTGTAATTCATTGGTTATCGTAATTAGTTAGAGCTGTCTTAATCCACCTTTCATTAGAAGATATCATTTGGAAACTAATGAAAGTCAAAACTCTTTTTTGTATACCCCCCTCTTTTCGCACAAGACCACCTTTCTCAGTATCAAAGTTTTATTGGAGATATATCTCCTATCTACTTTACGATAAAGATTGTTTTAGATTTCCTAGTTATATTTAGCTTTGGTCTTTTCTATTCTATTTCATCAATAAAACTCAACAATTTCATTCCCATACATACTATTTGACATGGTATCAGAGCAAAAACAAGCCTAAAAACAGAAAATTCAACATTCTTATTCTCGTGAGATCTCGCAAAACGCAAGACCATCACAAATTCCTATTCCTGTGTGTCTCCAAAAACTTGAAACACACGCTATTCATTCAAAACAATGTCGATTACACCAGCAACAGATGCAGGCAAATACAAAACCATCACTCCATATGACCTATCATCGAATGACAATCCCGGAGCTGTGATTTCACAACCACTCCTCAACGGATTGAATTATGATGAATGGGCTATTAACTTTCGTATGGCTCTCAGCTCACGAAAGAAATTCGGATTCCTTGACGGCAGTCTTCCTAAACCGGCAGCCGATTCATCATACCTTGAAGATTGGATTGCAAATAATCATCTCATCGTCGGATGGATAAAACAAACAATCGAGCCAAAGATCAGATCATCAATATCAACTCGTGAAATCGCAAAAGAACTATGGGATATCATCAAGAAACGCTACTCTGTCAAGAGCGGAGCAAGACTTCAACAACTAAGGATCGCACTCGCAAATTGCAAACAAAACGGTACCAGTATTGATGATTACTTCGGTCGTCTCACAAAACTCTGGGATGGGATTGCTGAATGTATGAACTCAAAGAGATGTAACTGCGGCAAGTGCGAATGTGACCTAAACACAGCAAGAGATATAGAAGCTGAGACTCTCAAGATTCACGACTTTCTCGCTGGACTTGATGATTCCGCACACGGAGTTATACGTTCTCAAATTTGTGCGATCTCTCCGCTTCCTGATCTTGATAGCGTATATCAAACTATATCACAAAACGAAATCATTCGATCAACAATAACACCTGAGCCAGCGGTCATGAGTTTCGTATCACAAACCAAACCTTCATATTCTCCACGACAAAACACAAGAGATGCTTCTCGACCTGGAAACAGAGACCCAACACGACAATGCACAGCCTGTGGACGCACTGGCCATGAAGCTGCAGGATGTTTCACTATTATCGGATACCCAGATTGGTGGGAGGATCGACCAAAAACAAGAACAAACAATCGCAACTTCAAAACTACAAACAGCAACTCTCAAGATCGTAACACAACACCAAAAGCCAACACAGCCACGGTGTTGAATACAATTCCAACGGCGATACAAGCAAACATAACAATTACTGATGCAGATCGACAAGGATTAAGTGGAATTACTGATGACCAGTGGAACATTGTGCAGAAACTCATCAACAAAGGAACAAAAACAGAGCATCTAAAGGGTAAGAAAGGTGATGATACCTGGATCTTAGATACAGGTGCAACCCATCACATGACAGGGCAAATTGATTTGATGGAAAATATTCGAGATATTCCAGCTATACCAGTTCTCTTACCAGCAGGATCCGGTGCAGTGGCGTCAAAACAGGGGACAGTAAAATTAACCTCGACATTACACATACAGAATGTGTATTATGTCGATGGCTTCCACACAAACCTTATCTCCTTCGGTCAACTTGTCACTGATAATTTCCTTGTTGGACAGGTCACTGATAAACTTATGATATTGCAGGACCGTACCTCGAGGATGCTGATTGGAGCGGGTGAAAGAGAAGGAGAGGGATTGTACCGGTTTCGAGGGATTGAAGCATTCGTGTCGCTCCATACTACTATTCTAGAAGACTCAGTATTGTGGCATCGTCGCCTTGGTCATCCATCCTCTCGAGTTACCAGCATGATTCCTGATATTAAGAATTCATCTTCTCAAGATCATCTTATCAAAAATTGTGATATTTGTTTTCGAGCCAAACAGACTCGACTTAGTTTTCCAGACAGCTCTAGTAATGCAAAAGAAATTTTCGATTTAATCCACTGTGATGTCTGGGGACCATATCGAACTACAGCCTTTTGTGGTTCTCGATACTTTCTTACGATCGTGGATGACAAATCACGAGCATTATGGCTATACTTACTTCCTGATAAGTCAAGTGTCTCACAACAGATCAAAGAGTTCTTACTCCTAATTGAAAGACAATTCTCGAAAAAGGTCAAAACATTGCGAAGTGATAACGGGACAGAATTCACATGCCTCACAAGATTTTTCAAAGAACAAGGGATACTTCATGAAACATCATGTGTCTATACACCACAACATAATGGACGTGCTGAGAGGAAACATCGACATATATTGAATATTGCCCGAGCCCTGAGGTTTCAAGCCAACCTACCAATAGAATTTTGGGGCGAATGTGTTCTTGTTGCTGGACACTTAATAAATCGAACACCATCATCAGTACTCAATAACAAGACGCCATACGAGATGCTTCACGGCCAACCTCCAGATTTATCTCATCTACGAGTTATGGGATGCTTGGCATACGCCCATAACAAGAACACAAAGGGTGATAAATTTGCCTCTCGAAGCCAACGATGCATTCTTCTTGGATACCCAACAGGTATTAAGGGATGGAAACTATTTGATCTAGAGCTTGAAACAATATTTATTTCACGAGATGTTGATTTTCAAGAGGAGGTATTCCCATATCTTGAAAAGAAAACAGACACAGTGCTCATGGAACCAATAGTTACTGAACCCTCTTTCATTCATCCACACGAAGATATTATATCAAACGATGATCAAGAAGAATCAATCACTGAGACAACTATAGAAAATATAGAAACAGAGGAGCCTATTACAGAAGAACCTGCAACTACGGAGATGGGACGCGGACAGAGGACACGAATGCCCTCGACTCGCCTTCGTGACTATGTGGTTAATACCGTCACTGCAATCCCTGCCTCCACTTCTTCTCTTCCCTCATCCGCGCCTCAGCCTTCCTCAGGTTCGATCTTTCCTTTATCAAATTATTTATCATATGATCGCCTTTCACCTTCTCATCGCAGCTATCTGATCGCTCTAACGATCAATATCGAACCTAAAAGTTTTCGAGAAGCAATGAAATATGACGTATGGCGCAAGTCTATGCGTACAGAGATGGATGCTCTTGAGCGTAATCATACGTGGGATCTACAAGAACTCCCACCAGGCAAGACGGCCCTTGGAACTCAGTGGCTATATACAATTAAACTACTAGCCAATGGGCAAATTGAACGACATAAATCTCGCTTGGTGGTACTGGGAAATAGACAAAAAGAAGGTCTCGACTATACCGAAACCTTCTCCCCAGTGGCTAAGATGACCACAGTACGCATATTCCTTGATATTGCAGCAAAGAAGAATCACGAGATCCATCAAATGGACGTTCACAACGCCTTTCTACATGGAGATCTCCATGATGAAGTATACATCAAAGTTCCTCTTGGATTTGAAAATCCAAACGATAAGAGAGTGTGCCGTCTCCGAAAGTCACTTTATGGTTTGAAACAAGCACCTCGGTGCTGGTTCGCCAAACTCGTTGAAGCCTTAGAGAAATATGGTTTCTCTCAAACACATTCCGACCACTCTCTGTTTGTCTATTCACGCAACAGCATCAATCTACGCATTCTTGTTTACGTGGATGACTTAATCATCTCCGGTGACTCATCCGAAGCAATACTATCCTTCAAAACCTATCTTTCTACGTGCTTCTACATGAAAGATCTAGGTACCCTAAAATACTTCCTCGGTCTTGAGGTTGCTCGAGGACCTCAAGGAATTTATTTATGCCAGCGGAAGTATACGATTGATATCATTACAGAGTGTGGCTTACTTGGAAGTAAACCAGCTGGATCGCCGATGGATCAGAATCATAAACTCGCAAAATCTGAGAGTCCGTTGCTTACTGATCCAGGACAGTTCCGACGTCTCACTGGAAGACTGATTTATCTTCTGGCTACTCGACCTGATCTATCATATTGTGTCCACATTCTAACTCAATTCATGCAAAAACCCAGAGAAGAACATTGGTCGGCAGCTCAAAAGGTGGTACGATATTTAAAAGGAACCATCGGACAAGGGGTTCTCTTTCGTGCCAACACTACGCTTTCTATAACCGGTTGGTGTGACTCTGATTGGGGCACATGCCCTCAAACTCATCGTTCACTTACCGGCATGATAGTACAGTTTGGGACTTCTCCTGTGTCTTGGAAAACGAAGAAGCAAGATTGTGTCTCGCTATCATCAACAGAAGCCGAGTTCCGGGCACTCAAAGCGATGACTCAAGAGCTTATATGGATCAAAGAGTTACTCGTAGAACTGGGCATTGAACATAAGGAGCCAATGCTTATTTGCTGCGATAATAAATCTGCATTACATATTAGTGCTAATCCGGTTCTTCATGAACGAACCAAACACATGGGAATTATTTGTCAATTTGTAAGGGACGAAATCACCAAAGGCGTCATCCGTACCACACATGTGTCTACCTATGATCAGCTTGCCGACATTCTAACCAAAGCTCTCGGACGAAAGGAGTTCGATGCATTTCTTCTCAAGTTAGGCATCAATAACATCCATGCTCCAACTTGAGGAGGGGTATTGGAGATATATCTCCTATCTACTTTAGGATAAAGATTGTTTTAGATTTCCTAGTTATATTTAGCTTTGGTCTTTTCTATTCTTTGAGTACCTATATATACTCATCTATTTCATCAATAAAACTCAACAATTTCATTCCCAGACATACTATTTGACAAGTTTTTATTAGTTATTATTGTGTATAGTTAACTGTAAAAAGCTTCACCAAATCAAACCATGACAAGATCCATTGAAAAATTGTTGCACTAAGAAAGTCTATTTGGTCAAAAAAATATGTTCCTGAGGTGTAAGAAAGAGACTGGATTTATCGCACTGAACTCGAGATTGCGTCAAAGCTTTAAACAAGATCAGGACATGTCATAGAGAGTCATCACTCATATGTGAGAAAGTTCCTTTATATTCATTTTAACATTAAGCGTTAGCTCTGTCTGTGTAAAAAGACATCTAAATGGGTTTGGGAGGGTTTAGTTGACTTTTTGGGTTTATTTTCTCTCTTGTAAATGAGAATTAATAGCCCAATTATACGGCCCAATAAGTTGAGCCCATTATGGCCTCCTTAATATAAATCGATTGATCTTTTTATCCGTCATAAAGACTCAGAAATCGATTAAACTATGAAGCTTCCGTCGTCAACGTCATCTTCGGAGACGGTTGATTTAGCGGCGAGTTCCACCGAGATATGCGACGCTTGCGGCAGCCAAGATTCATGGGTCATACACTCAGCACGTCTCCGCGGCGTCCTCCGCTTCTTCTGCACGCACTGCCTCCTCCGCAACCATCCGATGTCGTTTTGCCCCTCTTGCTTTGCCTTCTACGATTCTTCTCCGCCGCATCAGTCTCGCCGCGTCTCTTGTTCCAAATGTGGCTCCTACACTCACATCCAATGCGCCGGCGACGCGAACTCCCCTCCTTTCCTCTGTCCTCCTTGCCGGGACCCTACTTCCTTCTCCTTCTTCCGTCCTTTCGTCGACGCTAACGGCGTTCGATGCTTGGACAAAGCCCTCTCCGAAGCCTTTCTATGCGCCGCAAAGATCGCTGCTTTCTCTATGAATAGGGCTGTCTTCGCAGCTAAGTTGGATGCTGAACGTAAGGGGAAAGAGTGTGCCGTGGAGAAGAAGAGAGCGAGTGAGGCTCTTGAGGATGTCGTCAAGCTTTACGAGAAGGCAAGGTTGGCTACTCCGAAGGTTAAAGAAGGCTCCTTTGAGCTCTCCGGTGATCAAGAACAGAAACCAAAACAGAGTATTGCATCGAGCTCGGCCCAACTCAAGAAACAGAGCCCAGCAGTGCAAGAATAGTGAATAGGTTTGATAAAGTTGAAGCCTTTCGTCTAAAGAAGCTTCAAAGGTGGGTAGATTCTGATGTAGAGTATGCAAGTGATCTCCTTTTTTCTCTCTTTTTTTTTCGATTATTTGTTTGGTTCGTTTACTATGTGTAGGAATCTATTGAACTGTCAAGTGTTGAATACTAGCTAATTTCTTTGTCTCCTATGTATCTGTGTCTGACAAAAGCCTATAATCTGGTGATGGATTGGGATAACTTGTAGTCCAGAGTGTTGTGATGTTATTCGTGTTTATGAACTTATGATTCTTAGTGCATTGATCAATAGTAATGGATGTGATGTGATCACGTATAACATTAGTTTAGAATAGTGTCTCTAAGGCCTTGCTTCTATTGCAGTGAACTCAAATTTCAAGCTCTTCACGTTCTCAACACATAGCTTTGATATGAGCATGTGAAACACCTATCACGTCCACAAACCTGTTGTGTCAATTAAATGTCTAAGAAAATAATAAATGCAAAATAGTCTACGTCGCTTTCTATAGTTCAAATGATATAAAAGTACAATACATTTTGCCGCGCGATCCAGTCAAACGAGCCTGCCTGGTGTGTAGGTTAGGTAAGGATTCGTTGCTTTAAATAATACAAAAGCTGAAGCAAAACATTTTTAGCTACCTGAAATGATCCCTCAGCCGAACCCAAAAGACTACGGACCAAATCTAGGCTTGTTTCCTCTGTCTCTTTCTTCTTACATGCGAGAGCTGTTGAGTACTGACGATGATGGAGACTAGTGGGTGTAGTCTGCTTTCCAAACATTTGTATGAGATAACTGGTTGCTTGAAAGAGCATGAGGATCAAGTAACTCGACTTGGTGAGAATCTAGAGAATCTACAGAAGGAGATTCAAGCTAGAGAATTTTCACAGAAGCAGCTACGAGATGAGGTTTTGAAAGTTAAAAGTGACATTATGCGTGCTATATCAGTGGTCAGTACAGAGGAGAACTTCGAGGTGCGGATGAATGAAGATTGTCCAAAGAATTTTGAAAGAATCAACAAACTGTTGACGGATAAATAGGACGAGATAGCAAGACTGAGAGATGAGCTAAAGATTATAACAGCTCACTGAGCTAAAGATTAGAAGATTGGGTAACAACCACATGCTAATAGCTTCTCTTATTTCTGTGTGTTTCTAATGGTTTTGAGTTTTGACAGTAAAGCATGTGTTCTTCTCAAGCAGGTGGAGAATCAAAAGAGAATTGATCAGGACCTTAAGAAGAAGTTGCTGAAGCTAGAGTTTTGCCTTGGTGAAACACGCATCCAAACTCGAAAACTTCAAAAGGTAAATGTCACTTGCTTTGATTCCCTTGGCATAGTCGTTTTCTATGAATACAGTACAAGTTGAGCTGTTTTCATGGGGTATGGTAGATAGGAAAGCGAAACGATGTGGCAATACAAGAACTCAAGAAGCAACTGGCTGCAAATAGACAACATGAAGCTTATCCTTTTAGCAACCAATACTTCTGAGACAAATCAGGTTTCAAGGTTGTTGTCTCCATGTCAATGCTGATATTAGTTGCTGGTATTAAATTAACGAAGAATTCATCTTACATTATATTTTAAAGTAGATAGAACATGTCCTACAGTATATGAAGGATTAAGTTTAAACCTACTGCTTTGGTCCTAAAGAGATTTGTTTAGAACCGAAACTGAGCGTTGAGCCAAACAAATTTATAATGTCTTACATTCCTAGCTTCTAAATGAGCTTGAAGTTGTGCATAACTATGTCATATAGATATAACTAATCCAACTCCTATATATTATATTTCTAATGAAATAGCACTGCGTGAAGAATCAATGTTGCCACCATAGTGTGACCAAAGTGAATCTGCAAGTTGGTAGAGTCTGATGGTGTTGGATTGTTCCCATTTGGTGAAACATCAAACCCGTAAACCGCTGAACCTCCTGAGGATGGATTGGGTAGAGTATTTGATGAAGGACTCGCCGGGTTAAAAACCGCTGGTGGAGTTCCAACCCTTAAATATAGTTAGACATTTTCAGTTAGGAAACTCTGTGGAGGGTTTGAGACAAAAAGCAAGAGAGTTTGAAAGAATGTTTTTATTACCCAATAGTCACACCTCCTGTTGGTGTTATAGGTGTTGATGTGACAGGAGGCTGGTTAACTGTTTGTGTCGATGGAGTTGGTGTTGTTCCTCCTACGGGAGTTGACGTTGATGTCGATGAACCTGTCTGGTAAACGCAAGAACCAGTACCTGTTTTGTAACAAACAATTCAAAACTAAGTCAAGCAAAGTCTTGAAAAACAAGAAAGAAGCAAAAAAAACGGAGTATCTATCCTCTGTTCTTGTCTCACTCACTTGGGTTGGTGCTAACAACTGAGCCTGCACCGCCAAAGTCACAGCTTTGTGGAGAAGGATTTTTCTGGTAATAGCTGTTGAAGGCAAATGAAGCATGATTCTGAAGACTGATGGGCGAATAACAGCTGCCTCCTTGCTGTATCTGAGAGCAATCTGCTTTACCGATCCCGCAGGCATAGTCAAGACCCAACTGGAGTGAGGTCTGAGAGGCTCCAGGCTTTGCCACGCACCAGCTTTGTCCTGAAACCGATGGAGAGTTTGAGACAACAGGCGGTGGAATCATAGGAACCGGCCCTGAGGGTTGTGTTGGAGGATACTGATTCACTGGGTTGGTCACTGGTGGTGTGAGTGTAGGAGGGACTACTGTGACTGGAGGGTTTAGAGGAAGTGCTGGAGCTGGATTTGTCGGCGTTATAGTCACCGGAGGAAATGTAGTAGCTGGAGGTGTAGTTGTAGGGTTTGTAGGGAAGACCGTTGGTGGGTTTATGACATCATGAGTGGTAGTTGTGGAGGAACAGAGTGGGACAAGAGAAAGAAACAAGAGGAAGCAACTCTGTTTCGCCATCATAACTTGATATTGTTTGTTTTTGCTTCCCTTCTTTCCTGCGTTTATAAGGAGAACAAAAGCTTTGAGATTCTTCATGAGAAAATTGGGGGAGAAAAATAGGGATGAAGCTGACTGTACTTAACATGCTAGTGACTCAGTAAAAAATAAAGAGAAAAAGATGTTTGCTTTGCTAGGAAGTCTTTTGGATTTGGCCAGTGACTAATCTCATCTGTTTTATTTTTCTTTTCTGTATGTATTTTGTACAAAGATATAAGCTTTTGCTAAAGAAAGAAAAACCCATTTTTGTCAGATCCATTTCAGACATAAGCATATGCATAAAGTTCTGCAAAGTTTTCAAGAAAGAAGCTGCAAATTGGTATATATATATATATATATTTCTCTTATCCAAAAAGGAGAAAAAGAAAGAGACTGGTACTGCAGATTAAGATCATGAAATTAATTAACACAGTGGTTGATCTTTTGCTTAGCTCAGCAAACCCACAAAGATTTAAAGAAAACTTCAAAGCAGAAAGTGATTGCGAAAAGCAGAGAAGGTAAAGCTCTGTTAGCTGTTTCATGGATTAATTAATTGTCCTAATGCTAAAGCAAATTTCTCATTTATCCTCTACACGTTTGATTATGGTTCTTTGTTCTTTAGATAAGAAGATCTATTCATGCAAGTAGGGACAACCCATGTGGAATGGTAGATCTTGATACTTTCTTCTAAAAAGACTGCATGGGTTCAAAAGCATGTGTACAGACAAAAGCTACCATTAAACAAATGTCACATACAAAAAATTAACATTAGTTCTTGTGAAGAGATGGAAATCAAGATTGGGATTAGATAAAAGATCCCTTGATAAACAACTTTCGAAGGGAAGATCATGAACTAAGAGCTGATACATTGTTGGTTTTAGTGGTTAGGCAAGACTTGCAACACAGAGAGTGAGATTCCGGTTACTCACTTGTGGATTTTATTACATTCTTTATGATATTTGGTCCATCAACATGTCTGAGAAGAAAGGATCTGAAACGGTCTCTTTAGCTGATTTATACTTCTCCATCCGCTTCTTCAGTGACCTCAATTCTCTTTCATCTTTCGAAGACCGCTCCTAAAACATAGACGCAAAAGAGTATCAATATGCTTTTCTACGTTGAAAACAGCTACTAACCAGCTATGTGTCCTGGAAACTTACGAATGACTTCTTGGTTAGTAAGAGATCCACGAGGTAGATTAACCAGAGAACGTTAGTTCGAGCAAAGCTGTTGTTAGAAAGAATAAGGATTAGACATCTAGTAAATCATACAAAGCACACTTCAATTTGGCAGCTCAATAATCATCATAGTCTTGCGCTTCTTTAGAGAGAAAGATAATGGTGTGGCATATTGTTTTACTCTAACTAATGGCGCAAAAAACTTATAAAAAGCTTGGAAATGCTATACTTACTGTCCTTCCCAGCTATCTTTAGTAACCACCTTCATCTTTCTGTAAGTTTCCGACTGCAATATGACATTATAAAAACTCAAAACAAATATACAATTTTCGTCGCTCTTAAAATAACTGAAAGCTTCTTTAAATGCCTTACTTGTTTATCTCCTTTTGGTCCTTTGAAAAGGTATGGATCAGCACTAAGGTCCAGAAACAGTATCTTTTCACCTGCTCATGGTAGTTAACCATTAGATAGGACCTCATGGTTTACATTATATCAATATTGATAACCAGAAACTCACCTGTGTTGATTCTTGAAAGCGTAAAGTCGATTATGGATATTTGAACTCCAAAAGTTTTGATGAAAACTTGTTTCCCATCGACAATAAAAGACAGATTACTCGAGTTATTACGACTTAAAAGAATGTTTCCCCTGAAAAAAAAAGATCAGGCGAGAGAACACTACTAAGTAGTATACTAAACCCAATTAGGAAACTATACCAAATTAAATACTAAGTTTACCAGTGCAGATCTCTGTGCTCGAACTCAAAAGCTGCTTCAGCAACAGCCAGGCCAGCGGTGACCTTACATGTGAAACACATGCTATTAACCAGAACCAAAAACTATTCACTTAATTTCTGTTACAGGAAATAGAGTCTATAGCTTACCTGAACCAATAAGCTTCGTGCTTCATCAAAGTTCAAAAGAACGAAGCCTTCAAGGTCTTTGCCACCATGTTCCAGAACAAACATGACATAACACTGAAAGCAAAAACCACACGGCAAATAAATGTTATTTCTACAGATTATACAGCATTCTACATAAACAGACCCTTTTTAAAATTTAATGAAGTAAAAAGAATCTGACTTGTTTCTCCGGAAAATCTGGGTGATCATTCTCAGATCCATGTTTTGCATCCCATTCTTCCCATGCTTTTACCAGTATAGGGTCATAGGGACCTTGGCACACTTTTATACTGCAACAACATCATTAGCACATGTTTGGGAAATGATGCAAAAAAGTTCGGTAGAAGATTTATAACAGAAAGTCACATCTCCAGCTTATTTTAGTTACTGAGAAGACGTACTCTTGGGTTCTAATGAACGTTGGACACAAATTTTGAGCTTCGGTCTCATGTTCTCTAAGTTGATTAAGAGTCCAAGAGAGTATCACTTCTTCAAGCAGTTCGTCAGCTCTCTGCAACAAAAGAACATATAATAAGATGTCATTTATTATACTTTCTCTTCTGTTTGCTGTAAGTATTTGCATAATATTAAACCGGAACTCGTTCTGATAATAGCTGGTGTGAGAAAATGAAGGCATTTTCGTCACCATCAATGCACTGCACTAGAGACGATTAACATATCTAAATTATAAACAAAGTGTTCTTCTCTACATAGAATTAACTAAATTTGTAGTCACTGGCCTCTCCAATATTTCCTCTCATGCTAAAAATGATCCTTTCACAAACTAGAAATTGGAGTCTTGGACCATCATTGAGAGGAAAACGAAATGAGGTAAGAAAAATACCTTCTGTATTTCTCCATTAACAGTGAAGTCTCCATCAATTGGAACTATTTTACAGACACTAGCACCAGCCCGAAAAGCCTCCCCATATGTACCTTCACCAATCTTGACAATGCTTTCTGGTTCACTGCAAGGATGAGTCATGATTATAATCAGCTCAAATTAAACACCGTGAGATAAGAACAGTATATCGCACTCCTGATAGAGAACACAGTAACACTAGACAAACACCCAGTGCTAGAACATACCAGAATTTGGAGAACACTTCCATGAAGTTTGATGGTTGCATCTGTCCACAGGCGGACAATAGATCAAGAAATGGCTTCTCATAATCCAGGTGAGGGGATACCAGATCAGACGTCAAAGACAGTCGTTTCAGCTCATCTTCAAGGTCAATTTCTTCTGTCTTGATCTTTCTAACAGGCACATCTTCGAGTTCGATTTCTTCCGTCTTGATCTTTCTAACATGCATATCTTCGGCCTCTAAGCTGTCACCAGCGCTCTGGATGAGTCTGAAAATTGAACTGTTACTAGCAGAAGAATTTGCTGGGGTTTCTAGAGCCAATGCATCAAAGGCATCATCATCAAGTATTGGCTCTAGGCGTGTGGTTGAGTGTGAACTTTCAAGTATCTTAGAGAGTGTGCTTGAAGGACCACAAGGACGATTTAGCTTCTTCGAGATCAGCCATTTTTCTAATCTTGTAGCCAAATCTGGCACCTCAGGAACAACTTGTTCACCATTGATCCATGTACTAGAATTCTTGGTCTTGGGAGATGGACTCTCTTCCACAAGCTCAAAAGCATCAACCTCATGAAAATACTCCTTCTCTTTCTTCAAGTCTGGAGCTTTCACAACTTTTCCCTGAGAGATTAGAACATAAAGCTTTTATATATCATCTCCCAAGAGAAAGTTAGAGAACACTAATACAACTTAATAAAACAACATGGATACAATACAAATAAGACTACCTTTGGAATAGCAGGCTTCTTTCTCCTAGCTGGCTTCTTCTGAGGCTGATTATTGACATAAGCGCCCACTGCTATACTCTCCCTCCCTCTGCCACAATTATCAAACCTTGCATCAGGCTACTTTAAAAAAAAAACTGGTGCCACTTCCTTGACATTTCAACAAATAAAAGGTGTGCACTAGCTCAAAAAGTTGCTCAAACGACATAAAAACAACAAAAAGAATTAGATAGTTACACTCAGAATATAACCTGGTGGAAAGGGAACGAGTCCAGCTATCTCTCTTGGGCCCATTGATGAAACTAGTTCGAGCCCCTTTCACCGACCATACTCTGTTTATCAGACACACATCGAATTAAAACATTCTCAGATCACAGAGCCAAAAACAACAACAAAAGGAAGGTTTTTTATTTTTGCAAAATTACAAATTTTCGGCTGCGGAAGGCTTCTCAAGCTTCTTCCTTCTCTGATAAACTTCGACCTGAGGTACATCTCTGAAACCATCTCCGTCTTCTTCCTCGGATCTAATGATCTCAGACCAAAGATCAACTGCCACCAAACACCAACCTTTACACGTTATACATAATCTCACTTAGAAACCCAAAAGAATCAAACTTCGGAACTCGATCTGTTCACCTCTCTGTCCCATCTCCGATCCTTCTCTGCGCAACGTCACCGAAGAGACAGGTTTTTGAGTTTTGAATTAAAGTTTTCAGGACCGGGAAGGCGGGAGATATTCGTAGGTCTAATTATTTGGACTCTTTATTGGGCCTCTGGATTAATTTAAAGCCCAATACTGGTTATCTATTCTGGTACAGACCATACCGCCCGGTTTCAATTAATTTTTCGTATATAACTAGACTGAAATTCTAATTTATACTTTTAAACCGGATTTTCTAACCAATAGCATTTGAATGAAGTGATGATAAGAGGAAGATTCATTTAGAAACATATGGTACATATACACACCATCCACTTAGGAGATCGTATTTGTACATTTCGGAAAAGCATTTTGATCGTTTTGATTACAATTACACAGGCAACCACACACAATGATTTGGTTTTCAAATTCACACCTTCACGATAAGGTTTCAAAGAGCGTTTCCTTTTCTTATGTAGAAAGAGAGGTGCAGAACAGGAATCAACCTCCCAGTCTCCAGCTCCACGTTGGTGTTCTGCTTTTGTGACTGAGTAGAGGTCAAAGATTTGGTTGGTTATGCATCAGGCAACATGATGCAGTCAATAGCTCGTTTGCATATTCCAGTCATCGTTGCTTCTGGTCCATATACCTGCAATCACCGATCCTTATGAAGATCAGTATTCTACCGACAGGTGAACAAGTGTTCACTGGCACAAGTGTGTTTGACACTTCGTCTAATACTACATAAGTGGTTTGGTTACCTCTAGAGGAACACCGAGTTCCTCTCCCAGAGCACGCATTCTAGCCAAACCAGTCTGGTAATTAGGACCACCTCTTCTTACGTAAATGTGCATTCTTGATGCTTTCAGTCTTGTTTCCTGCTCATGGCACACAAAAAAGTATACGATACAAATAGCCAACACTTGATTAAATTCTTAAGCTATCATCTCATTTTCACCAAAATGCACTAGCAACTGTTAAAAGTTGTATACCTTTTCTCTTAGAGCGCGGATGATACCGTTGAAAGTAGCTGCCACGTCAGTAAAATTGGCGATGCCACCTCCAATAAGAAGAGCTCGTTTGCGCCCATCAGGATCAGCAGTAGCACACTGAGAAAGCCAGTAATGTTTGGTCCATGAATCTCTAGATTTATATATAGAAGCAAAACAGCATATGGCAAAAGCTAAGCTCATTGGTATGTGACTCACATCAATGACAACTCTAGCGTATTGTAACACCTCTTCCTCATTAGGTGCTCCACTATACTCTGCGTAGTTCCCCAGCTCTGATGCGTAGCCTAAATCTCCAACCTTTTTAAAAGGAAGCAGATAAGCATAATGTGAGAAGTTGTTTTGAGTCCTCATAACAACTCTTTCTTTCTTTTAAAATTTCACCGTATCAGCATATATGACGCTAGCACCGCCTCCAGCTACCATTGTCCAAATGCGACCTTTAGGATTCAAAACATTGAACTTCAAAGAAGCACTTGTCTGCAATAAGTAACACACACACATGTACCATCAGTAACATTACTTTCTTTCATGAGTCATATAAGAAGTGTCTTAAGGCAACCGCTTATACCTTCTCATCTAAACCATGGATGAAGCTCTCCGTTGGACTCAGAACCCTTCCAAATGGCAGAGGAAACTCAATATCTCCCCACCTGAATAGATAGAGATCTTATCAATCCAATGAGTTCCCACAGAAAAAATGACTGAGAAATGTTTTGACGTACTTGTTGAAGTTTTTGAAGGCAGCTGTGTCATCTAACTCTCCCCTCATGTCCAGAAGATATGGCTCTCCATCGACTAGCGTAAAAGGATTCATCTCCATGAAACTGAAATCCAAATCTTCAGAGGGAACACAAACAGATAATAAGCTAAGGCCCTTAGAGTTACTGTAACAGAAATGACCTCACCATATATATATATATTTATACCTTGAAATACAGCAAACACGCCCATTATGAAGCTGCCTATTTTTCCTCGAACCTGAAACGTATTGAAACATTAGTTAGAAAAGGCTTAGCATAACCCTTTTAAAAGCATACATCTAGGCTTTTCTAAACCAAACTAAACCTTCAGTTGCATGTTGCCACTGGCTTACTCAGAAGCCTCTATAAACGTAGCAAACAGAAACTTACCTCAAGAGGAAGTGTTGCTATCAATGGAGCACATACTTCAAGCGTCATTGACTTTTCTGCAGGAAGAAACACAGTCTTCACCTATTGATACCAAAAAAACACAAGTTCTCCAGGTGAAATTTTTGCAATAGTTCCTGGGAGAAAAAAAATAGAGCCAAAATCAAAAAGACAGTAGTTACCTTGTTCCAGTTCTCTTCAATTTCAATGCCGCCACATTCAGAGAAGCTTATAGTGCAGCCAAGCCTATCAGATACTATAGAAAGATAGTATTCTTGATCATGAGGCACAAAGGGCTCCACAATGAATGTAGTGATAGGAGCTTTACATCCACCCATCTCAACCTGCAGACACATAGAAAACAAAAATAGCAAAAGTAAACATCAATAATAGATCAAGATTTAACCCTTTGTTCTATCACTCGGCTTCAGATCAATCACCTCAGAACCGAGGCGGGCTTTGACAAACTCTGCAACTTCAGCAAGATCCAGCTTCAGAGCTACCAATCCACTTTTCCCGCGTTTTCCAAACAGCATATCAGGCTTCACAACTAGGTTTGTGGAAGATAGCCATGACTCCTGGTTGGTCAGCTCAGTGAAATCCGTAGCTTCTGTCACCTGTAATAGAGAAAAAAAAAACAGTTTCAGCTTCAATGTTTCTCGTTGGTTCCAAACATAGTAATCATCAATAGCAGAGTCCATGACGACAAAGCTATAGAATTTTCGTGAGGGTGACCTGAGCAGAGCGGATATGAAGGTCAATGTTAGCGAGACGTTTCAAGTGTTCCTTGAGAAGTCTCTTGGAGTCGTATTCTCTGATCTTCTTCCTCGCCATCGAGTTACAAGCTCAAAACCTAAAGAAGAAAAAAAGACAAAACATTAAGAGAAACTCAGAATCTGAAACAGAGACAGTAAGTTTAGTTTAAAGACAGTGGTTGTCTGAATCACACAAGTGTTTTCTCGCAGAAAAGGTGACAAATTTCGAGAAGATAGGATCGAAGATGTTGAGTAACAGGCAACAACACGACACAGAGAGAGAGAGAAAGCAGACGCCGACTCGGAACCAGAAGAGACGTTGACGTTTGGTTCTAAAGTCAACCTACCAACCCCCGCCTAAACCACTATTATATTCCTTTTCCTCAATAACCAACCGGTTTAATCGAACCGGAGGACCAGCAAACCAAAAATAACCAGTTTGCTTTCCGTAAATGGTGAAACTAATCAGCAGCAGGCATATAACTAGAAAAGTTAAATCTTGTTGTGTCTTTCACTTACAGATTATAACATGTTAAGCTTAGCTAATAGCTATAAACACATGGAAACAACCTCTAGTCAGTAGTCAGAAGCTACTATGTCTCTTACCAGTTGCTTGCTTCCCTTCTCTCAATCATCAACGGCTCCTACGCCGTCCACCTGTTCTTCTCATCTCGCCGCCTCTTTTTCTAACTTTCCGGTAACCACATGTTCTCTCCGTACCGTACCTCCTTCAGCTTTCTTTGCATGTATATGATCTATGAAAAGATCAGTAGATAACTAGTTAGAGTTTTTTGACATCTAACCAGACATAACTGAGATCTTACGAAGTTCAAATCGTGTTTTACGCCTCGAATCTAAGTTTAGTGTTATAAAGTTGAGGACTTGATACGAACAGGAACTTGATCTCTGCTCCAGTTATTGAAAGTCGAATCCTTTTTTTTTGTTTTTTTTTTGTGTGAGTAGGTTTCGTCAAGAGACTATTATAGTTCCTTGAGAAATGAAAGCCTTGTGCTCAACGGAGGAGGCTCTAATAATTGCAGGAGATTCTGTGGGTTGAAGCTTTTGATACTTAAAAGCTTGAATCTGAGACAAGGCAGCCACAGAAAGCATCAGAGTGTAAAAGAGCTTACAACACGCTCAGAGCACACTTTCCTCAGCGATGAACGAGGTCTATGTCTAGAAAGAAGAGTTATTTACATCTCCTGTCTTTATTTCATTCTTCTTTAGCACTTTGTGATGTAGGTTTACGACGAAACGAGACTATTCTAGGAACTGATTTGGTTGATGGTTCTCACAAAGCTGGAGATTCACCATCTGTGACAAAACAATACTTGGACGGTCTTTCAGATGTTCCAAGAGGAGCCTCACTTTGCATTGCTGTTGTCGGAGCTACTGGTGAGCTAGCAAGAGGGAAGATTTTCCCTGCTTTGTTTGCCTTGTATTATAGCGGCTACCTTCCTGAGGTATAGTGTATGTGCTCATCAACAAAATGATCAGCAAAGTCGGTTTTATAGTCTTTCTGTTGTCTTGTTGATTGGTCTTCATTGTCACAGGATGTTGGTATATTTGGGTTTTCAAGAAAGAATCTAACAGATGAAGACCTCAGATCCATCATCGCCTCAAATCTGACTTGCCGTGTGGATCATCAGTATATATATTTCTTGTTCATGACATAAATTTGGCAAGTTTTATTTATTGACGTGTTAGCTAAAGAATGATGTTACATGTTCAGGGAAAACTGTGGGGAGAAGATAGATGCATTTCTTAGTAGAACATACTATATCAACGGAGGTTATGATAACAGGGATGGAATGTCACGACTTGACGAGAGAATGAAACAGATTGAGGTTAGTCTTTGTGTGTTTACAACATTTGGACAGACAAGCAAGACAGTTTAAACATTACCAGCTTCATTTTTTTAGGGAGTATCAAAAGCGAATAGGATATTTTACCTCTCAGTGCCTCAAGAAGCTCTCGTGGATGTGGCATGCAACATTGGAGATAAAGCTCAGGCACCACAAGGCTGGACTCGTATAATAGTTGAGAAACCTTTTGGTTTTAACTCACATTCGTCTCATGAGTTAACACAGTCACTTCTCTCTAAGTTTGAAGAGAGGCAGATCTACAGGTCCTTCTTCCACATCTAAAATGTTTTCTGCGCAGTTCATCTTAGTTGACGGTTTCTGTGTATTCCCATGGCAGGATAGATCACATGTTAGGAAGAAATCTCATTGAAAATCTAACTGTGTTAAGGTTTTCAAATCTGGTTTTTGAACCATTATGGAGCAGAACATATATACGCAATGTACAGGTAGTGTCTTTTCCTTATGATTGTTTTATCTTGTGTGTAGTCCCTGAAACTTTCTCTATTTCACATTCTGAGTTGATCACTCTGTCTACAAATGATATTTGCAGGTTATTGTATCAGAATCAGTTGCGCAAACAGCAAAGTAAGGCATAGTAGTTCTACTTCGAGCATAACTTTGCATGTGTAGACAATAAATGGCATCAGTTATATTAACCCCCACTGCTTTGTTTAAGGTATTCTGATGGATATGGCATAATACGAGATATTTTTCATAGCCACATACTTCAAACAATCGCTTTACTTACCATGGAAGCTCCAATAAGCCTTGATGGTGAAGATATCCGCAATGAGAAGGTTAACCTGTACAAACAAAGAACAGTAGTGTTATGATATATAGACACCTGGTGACAAACCTTCTTCTTCAGGTGAAGGTTTTGAGATCGACTCGCAGATCAGATCCTGCTGATACCATCCTTGGACAGTACAAATCGAGTTCTGCAGACAAAGACGCTATCTTGAACAGTGTAGGCCCTACTTACTGTGCTGCAGCCTTGTATATTGATAATGCCCGTTGGGATGGTGTACCATTCCTAGTAAGAGTTGGCACTGGACTCATTAAACACAGGTAGAGTTAATACTCCTAGTCATGGTAACATCATACAGGTATGCATTAGTTGACATAGGAAATGATTTGGTGTGCTTTAATGTTTAAAAGAGTGGAGATCCGTGTGCAATTCCGACATGTTCCTGGAAACATATACAGAGATAATATTGGAATAAACATAGATTTGGGGACAAATGAGCTTATCCTACGTGACGAACCTGATGAGGCAATTCTGGTGAAAATCAACAATAAGGTTCCTGGTTTAGGTCTTCAGCTAGACGCTTCTGAACTTAACCTTCTTTATAAAGACAGGCAAGTTTCGCTTTTCTCATATGTGTTCTTACACGTTCTGAAGATCGAAGTACTGCGCCTTATGGTTATTTGCATTGTTGGTTGAAACCCGTAGGTATAGCACGGAAGTACCAGATTCATATGAGCACTTAATTCATGATGTAATTGATGGAGACAACCATCTGTTCATGAGAAGCGATGAGGTTGCAGCTGCATGGAACATATTAAGTCCAGTCTTGGAAGAGATAGACAAGCACCACACAGCTCCGGAGTTGTATGAATTTGGTGGACGTGGACCTGTTGGAGCATACTATCTCTGGGCCAAACACGGCGTCCCATGGGCAGATGACTGAAGGAGATACATAGATGCAACAACTAACAAAGCTTTACAATCTGTGCATTTTACTGCTAACTATGGTTATCGTGAAGTGGTTAGTATGAGCTATTACCTGTACACTGTACACATTATGATATGTTGCTATATGAATGTCTATCATGGATCCGTTGAAAATTCTCCAAAGCCACCCAACAAGAAAAAGTTTGAGAGAGTTGTAGATAAGGTTGTGTTGTTAGTCTTCCCACTAGAGTCAGGCAGGTATTATATCTCCATCAATTCCTGAAGAAATTTCTTCCACCTGTATCATGTTGCTGGACTGTACTCAAACCAATTGAGAGTAGGATGAAAACTGTTTAGCTTAAAGAGAAATTTGGAAGGTCAAGGAAGAGAGAGAGAGTGGTGGAATGGACGATAGAGATAGAAAGAAGATGAAAATGGATAAGGAAGAAGACCAGAAGATGGAGAAGTTGTACACATTGCTTAAAAATGCAAGGGAAATGCGGAAGCATGTCCTCAACTCCATGGAGAAGAAGAAAGCGCGAGGGTCCACAGATACCCTACGTTTCAGCCAGAGGATTTCATTTTAGAAAATGAAACAGAGGCCATCAACAATGAAATTGCAAGCTCTTCAACATCCAACAAATATGGCTCTAAGGAAGAGAAAGAGGAAGCTGGACTAACATTTGTTTAGACTTGTAGTTGACGAGCCACAAAAATGCTCCTCAATACAAAAGATGTTAGTAAGTAGTAACTATGTAACAAAAAGAAAGGTGCCTTTGGATTCTAATTTTGGTTGAAGGTGAACTTTCCAGTTCAATAATTCAGCTACAACCTGATGACTTCCGTACCATCTTTGTCTCCATACCTTTTTCTCAGTTCTGCAACATCACCCCCACCCACCTTGAGATGCATAGATGTTTGAGACCAAGGTGTAAGTCCCTGTATTCTCCGGTTTAATCTCTAAGTGTTTCTTTGCAGCAAAGTCTGAGTTCTACACGCTCTCAACAGAGAACCCCATACTGCGTGCATCCGGTTCCACTGTCATGCTTTCAATCAACTTCATTGCCTCATCTAACCGTCCTGCATACCCCAATCATATATCCAATCATATATCAACCATAGCTTCAAAGATGTTAAGCCCTTCCTATACCATCCCAGCGTAGCTACATGCTGTGAACGTTGCAAAGAAGACTTTGTTAATCCAAATACTACCAGACAAAAGCATCTCATGGAAAACTTTTACAGCTTCCTCTCCCAGACCGTGTGAGGCATAACCGGATATGATTGAATTCCACATCATTTTAGTTCCGAGATTACACATAGCAGCGTTTATTCCAAATACATAAAGCTCGAGTTTTATAATAATATTGCAGAACAAAGCAATACTCAGAAACAAAAGTTGATGAACGTAGAAAGAGTATATATACATTGGAAGTGAACAATCTAGCAACTGGGATATTTTTTTTTTGATTATACTATTAGAGCAACTATGCATTTACTAGTGATAAGTGGAGAAACATTTAACCAATTTGTACTTTTCTGACAGACATTGAACTCATCCATCTCACATCACATCATTATTACCTACCTAATCTTCTTCGGATCCAATCTTGACAATATGAGAGAGAGAGACTATAACACGCAAACCCTCCGTGTCTCTTTAAACTTCTTCTTGTTCTCACGGTGAGATAAAACTCCAATCTTTCTCACAGCTTCTCTAGAGTTCTTGAAAGATGGAGAACTCTGCAACCAATCAGACCATTCCCCTTCTTACACCATTTTCAATGAGAAACTTCAATCTCTCTCACAGGTTCTATCTTAATCTCATACTGAATCAGCCTTCATCACATTAACTTCCTTGTCTGAATGAAATCTATGTATATTCCAGAATAGTTATGGCGCCGATGGCGAGAATGAGATCATACGGCAACGTTCCACAACCTCACGCCGCCTTGTATTACTCTCAGAGAGCAACGCCGGGAGGTCTTCTCATCAGCGAAGCCACCGGAGTTTCCGAAACCGCCATGGGGTAAAGTCCTTTCTTGAAACTATTTTACCAGAAAAGTTTGACAGGTATCATGACATGCCAGGGATATGGAGGAAAGAACAAATCGAAGCGTGGAAGCCTATCGTTGACGCCGTTCACTCCAACGGCGCCGTCTTCTTCTGTCAGCTCTGGCACGCCGGTCGCGTTTCTCATCGAGGTTTATATAAGAAAAAAACAAAAGAAACTCTGTTTTGTTTTTTTAGGGTTTGAACGTGTTAGATCTAGTTACGTGTGTTCTAAGGAACTGATATCTGTACTAGATTCTCAGCCAAATGGTGATGCATTAGAGAAAACAAACTCTGTTAGGTTTCCTTTAGGGTTTGAAAGTGTTAGATCTTGTTACGTGGGTTACGTGTGTGATAAGCAACTGATATTTAGATTCTCAGCCAAATGATGATGTAAGAAAGAAAAACAAACTCTGTTAGGTTTCTTTTAGGGTTTGAAAGTGTTAGATCTTGTTACGTGTGTGATAAGGAACTGATATTTAGATTCTCAGCCAAATGATGATGCAAGAAAGAAAAACAAACTCTGTTAGGCATCTTTTAGGGTTTAAAATTGTGCAATATTGTTACGTGTGTGATAAGAAACTGGTATTTGTACTAGATTCTCAACCACATGGTGAAGCTCCGATCTCTTCTACGGACAAGCCTCTCGCCGAGGATTCATCCAATGAGTTCACACCTCCGAGACGTCTAAGAACCGACGAGATCCCGAACGTTGTTAATGACTTTCGTCTCGCTGCAAGAAACGCTATAGAAGCTGGTTTTGATGGAGTGGAGATCCATGGAGCACACGGCTACTTGATCGACCAGTTCATGAAGGACACTGTCAACGACCGAACCGACGCTTACGGTGGATCTCTCGAGAACCGATGCAGATTCGCACTGGAAGTAGTCGAAGCTGTGACGAACGAGATCGGATCCGACCGCGTAGGAGTCAGACTCTCTCCCTTTGCGAACTACATGGAGTCTGGAGACACACAGCCTCAAAAGCTAGGTGTTTACATGGCGAAGTCTCTGAATATATTCAAACCACTCTACTGCCACATGGTTGAGCCGAGGATGAAAACAGCCAGTGAGGTTTTCGAATGCACTGAGTCGCTTACGCCGATGAGGAAGGCGTTTGAAGGAACGTTCATCGTCGCCGGAGGTTATACAAGAGAAGACGGGAACAAGGCGCTGGCTGAAGGAAGAACTGATCTGGTCGCGTATGGGAGACTGTTCTTGGCGAATCCAGATTTGCCAAGAAGATTTCAACTCGACGCGCCGCTGAATAAATACGACAGAACAAGTTTTTATACTTCTTCTGATCCTGTCGTGGGTTACACTGATTACCCTTTTCTCGAAACCGAAACTTAAGGTCTTTTTTCTTTATTTAGTGTAATAATCTTACAAGTTGTTAAAAGCATACAATTTGTTTACATTATAGCAATAGCAAGTTGTTCACATTACATTTAGAGGTTCATTTTATGGCTAACTTGCACATTAACTCAGCTTCATTATATGGCTAAAGCATGATAACTCGAATAAAGTTTTCAATTGACCAAAAGTTGAGATGATGTTGAAACCCTAGGAATATCTTTCAACTTTTCGATGATAAAATCTTGCTCTAATTCAGGATCTAACATGGGTTTGAGGGAGATTGCCGCAGTCTTTAAACACTTAGAATTGGCTAGAATGTATGTCAAGAATTGTTTTTCTTCTTCTTTGTATCCATAGTATTTCCATTCAAATATTTTTAGATGTGACGACAAGCATCCAGGAATAAAACTAGGTTGATTCCATGAAAGTGGGATATCCCCGTTCAGTTCATAGCTATATCCCTGAGAAGCAATAGTTACCATATATTAAAAAAAGTTACTAGTATTATAACGTCTATCAAAGCTTGAAGAAAAGGAGGCGGTACGTACATTTTCTATGAAAAGTTCTTCAAGTTTTGGATTATTTTCAAGTAAAAGTAAGAGTGGTTCCAACCAGTCTGATATACCTGGATCTACAGATAACTTAAAAAGTCGAGAAAAACTCAGGGTACTACAACGCACAAGCTGTGACAAAACAAACAACAAGGTATAAGTTAAGTAGATGCAACAATGTAAATCACAACAAACAATCAATATATATAGATAAAGCTACCATTTCATCGGAAAAAGTTAAGTCAAGAGAAGAGATCGCCGAAGAAACTGTTATTAACTTGTCAAAATTAGATAAAAACTCAACACTAATAGATGCATTCTCAAGACAAGGCATATTCCCGATCGACAAAGAGTCACTTGATTGATCAGTGACGGAAATTGTTGTTAGTGCCGGAGTATCTATAACTAGGGCATTATTGCCATCTTCCGGCCATGCCATATTAAAATAACTCAAGGTCCACAAAGAAGACACTTTCACAATACAGTTTGTCAGATTGTCACTCTTCTTTCTGCTCACGTACAAATATCTAAGGACAGGACAACTAGATAAGAACCTAGCGAGAGAAGCATCGTCTTCATATACCACAAAGGAAAGGTCAAGCATTTCGAGTGATGGGAGGCAGGAAGAAGAAGGGAAATCCACAAGAACCTTGTAAGATAGAGTCAATTCTCTGAGTGTTTCACAGGCGTAAAGGCTCTTAGGCAATCTGGTTGGACCTGCTGACCAACAAAGCTTGAATTTTACCACGAGCACGCCATGATCAACAGCCTTTGCAACCCAATTTCCGACATTGGCATCACTAGGACATCGTCGACCTAGACTAATATGCAATATTTCTAAGACTGGTGCTTTGTAAAGTTCTAGTGACTTGTCCAAAAACCACCAAATGCTCTTCTTGCTCTCAAGATCATCATTATCATCATCATCATCATAACCATCAACATTATGATCAGCGATGACATCATTGGTTTCATTGTAATCAAGTCTAGGCAACATCATCCATATATAGCGCCATCTTTTGGACAAAAACATGGTGGCTACTGCATTTTTAATCGGGACGAGCAACAAAATCGTCACAAGCAACTCTTCGGGCAAAGCACTGATCCTGTCTTCACAATCTATGTCTTCAGTTTTGGCTTCTGACATATTCACGAAGAAACCCAAGGAACAAGCAACACAAGAAATGTTTATGACCAAAACAATAAGTCTTATCTAGCCTACATAAAGGGGTTATATAACGATACCATTTCCCATGAATACAAAATCCAACTAGTTCCTACATAAATAGGAAAGCAATATAGGCGATGAAACAGAAAGAAATATTAATCTCATCAAGTTTATTTAGTTACTAATTAATATAATTGATATATTTGACATTAAGATAATTATATTTTTTTTGTTCAAATTAAGATAATTTTCTTTTAATTGCATTTGGTATATAGTAAGATTAAATTGTGCACTAAACTCTATATATGTTAAAAGATATATAGTACTTTCTGAATAGAGAAAATCTGCTTATTTTTTTTAAAATCAATTATTCAGAAAATTACTAATCTTAAGAGAAAATAAATTATAAGAAATATTTATATATATTCATCAGCAAATATATATGTTTTTTTAAATCATAGAATTGCTATTTACTCTAAAAAAATAAAAATATCTGATTTTTAGATAAATTTATATAAATACAATTATAAAATAAATTATTAATAAAATAAAATATATGTATTGTAAAAGAATATACTTCCAATTTTTTTATATTTTTTTCTCCTTTGATTTTCACAATAATTTGACTCTATGTTTATGTTTATATTAATGGTATATATAGTAGAGTTTATTATGCTAATGTTAATTATATTTTAAAATAGTTTGTTAATATTTGTGACTGTGATTATGTATCAGAAAGTGTAGGTTTACATATAAATTTGTTTTCAGTTCTAAAGTTTCTACATATTACAAAGAATGGATTCATCATAATAATTTCTGTTCAAAGTGATTATATGTTATGCAAATTAATATTAATTTAAAATATAGAATAGCTACTTACTCTACACAAATAAAAATATCTGATTTTGACATTTATATAATTTATAATAAAATACTAATATTATCTCAATCAAACTACTTATCTTATAATAGAATACTAGGATACAAACTGCTTACAAACTTCGAACATGATTTATACTTTTTTACAAATTAAAAAAAACATTATTTTAAGGGGTTTTTTCAAAAACAACCTAAAAATTCAAGTCAAATGCAAAACCAACCTCTTTTTTTTTTTAGTTACTATTGATCATTGAATTTTCCATAATACCCATAAGTTTTTGAATTATTTACAAATTTGCCATTATTATTTATTTATTTATTAATTTCAAAAAATACAAAAAAACCAAATACACCCTAAACATTTCTTCTTAATTACAACTATGCCATCATCATCAATATTTTCAACCACCATTTTTGATCTCTTAAAGCTTTAGAATTGAATTTTCAACCACTTTTTTCTCATTCTAAATAAGCAAATCTTCATTTCCTCTCATTTTCTCTACATTTCCATCTAAAAATCTCTCTTTTCATAATCATAAACTTCATAATTTCGTTTTTTTCACTTGTGAATCGTCAAAAATGTTTCATTTTGGTCAATATTGGAGTTTGGACGGTTGAAAAGGCTGGAAACGAGCTTCACACTGCAAAAAGGTAACTATTTTCATGGTTTAAGTCGTTTCTCAGATCTGTGTCGCGATAGTAGACTGTTTTATATGTCTACGCCCTTATGTAGACATACAATGCAGTCTATTTGTCAACGCACAGGTCAGTTTTGCAATTGACTAAACAAATTTTTTTTTGTAATGTAGCCTTCCCCGACAGTCTACATCTTAACCTTTGACAACAAAAAACGAAAAAGTACGTAGACCTACAAAGACGACTACGCAAAAGAGGTTAGTTTTGCATTTGAATGAACTTTTGACTTTTCATATGTAGACTTCAACATAAGTCTACGAACCGTAGACTTCAACATAAGTCTACAAAGAGGTCAGTTTTGCATTTGACCAAAATTTTGACTGCGTTGAAAAGGTTAGTTTTGTGTTTGACTAAAACTTTTTAAAAATATATTTATTTTTTTTAATACGTAGACTTCATATGCAGTCTGCTCTTCCCGAAAAAAAAAATGTAGACTACCCGTGAAGTCTATTTTTTTATTTTGGTCAAATGCAAAACTGACTCGTCGGATTTGAGAGTAGACTTCTTTCGAAGTCTACAAATCTGTAGACGTTCATTTCAGTCTACCCCCTAAAAAGTCAAACATAGTCAATTGCAAAACTAACCTCATTCAAAAAAATTAAAATATGTAGACTGTATATTTAGTCTACCTCTGAAAGTCAAATCCTGGAAAAATTCTGGTCAATAGCGAAAATTAACCTTTTTGAAGTTGTAGACTGAAAACGAAGTCTGCTTAAATAAAATCACAACTTTTTTTCAACTATAAAAAGTAACCCGTAAAATAGTCAATTGCAAAAACTAACCCAAACAGTAGACCTATCTGACCGTCTACAGCGTTGTAGACTAAAAAGAAAGTCTACAGCGTTGTAGACTGAACATGAAGTCTATATCGAAATTTACATTAAAAGTTAATTTGTGTACTATGCATTAAATCTTTTCACAATTTTTTCATTTGAAAGTGTGTAATAGTTAATCCTAATGGGTTTGAGTGATTTTGGATAGAAAAACTGTTGTAATTATGAAAGAATAATACTTTTGATTTTGCTATACTACTAGGAAACATTTGTAGACATATTAGTAAGTCTACGTTAATTGTTACAGTGCAAACAAACAGGTCATATCCAAACTGTCTAAGTTAAACCAGTGTTGTCTTACTGCTTTGGATGTTGTCTTATGTATTATCTCTTATGTGTTGAATTGATCAATTGTATTATTGCTTTGGATGATGTCTTATTGCTTTGGATGTTGTCTTATGTCTTATGTCTTATGTATTTAACTTATCAGTTGTATTGTCGCTTTGGATGTTGTCTTATGTCTTATGTATTTAACTTATCAATTGTATTGTCGCTTTGGATGTTGTCTTATTTGATGAACTTTTGTTGAAATCGTAGGTCTTAATTTTTCTATTACTTTGAGTTCTAATGTTACTTTTTGTCGTGCAGACCAACATGTTAGTCTTCTTGAACAAAAAGTAGACTTCTTTTTAAGTCTCTTATAAAGAAAGACTAATATGTAAATCTCTGGATTGTATTAGAATTATAATTTTGGTCGAATATGAATTAAAATATCTGAAAGAAGAGTACTATACTGATACAAATGATGATATTTTGATATATAGTCGAGTACAAGACTTCTATAAAAGTCTTTTGTAAAAGAAGACTAATACTTCAGTCTGCTGCAAGCAAATTACATAAGTTTGTTACAACCAATGTCTGGTACAAAAGCCTGATACAACTGTCTGTTACTCACAGTTCTTGAGCTCCTCCCTAGAGTATACAACCTCGATAGGAAATCAGGTTAATCCATTTTGTAACATGCACCAAGAAGACACAAACAAAAAATTATATAAGTGCATTCTACACGAGAAGTCTACAATTTAAAATAAAGCCTACACGAGAAGCCTATAAATTCAAACATCAGTGTACTACAAATTCAAAACATCAGTTTACATGAGAAGTCTACAAATTCAAAATATCAGTTTACAAAATTCAAAATATCAGTCTACAAATTTAAAATATCAGTCTACAAATTCAAAATATCAGTCTACAAATTCAAAATTTCAGTCTACAAATTCGAAACTTCATACTACACTTCAAAATGAAGGAGACTCACCGGAAGCAGAGAAATGGATCTAAGACTGACCGACTCAGATCTGAATCAAAAGAAACTAAAAGGTTAGTAAACAAAGATGAGCTTGTTAGGTTATTAGTTAAACAAGAGATAGAGATGACACAGAGACGTACGTTGGAAAGATGAAGCACAGTCCCTTGCTGGTTAGGACAGAGAGATGAAGTAGAAGCCATGATACTGACCGGAAGCAGAGATTTGGACGAGAAGCATTGTTCCTTAGAAGTCACCGGCTCAGATCTGAAAAGAGAAAAATGTAAAGGTAGTCACTTTTTATCAAAAGAGAGGTAAAAAGAGACATTTAACTTACCAGAGCAATGGAGGAGACAGAGACGAAGCGGATGGTCTACAAATGTAGACCTATAAGACAGTCTACAAATCCGTAGTCTACAGTAAAAGTCTACAAATCTGTAGTCTGCAGTAAAATTCTGGGAGCAACCTGCAACAAAAAGAGCCAGAGAAATCAATAAAACAAAACACATGCTTGTACTCTACAAACATGTATTAACTCATAACACTTCATAATTTTCGTCAACGACATATGCATTTAAATTTACATCAAATAAATTGAACATATACAAACCCTAGAACGAAAATTGAACACTTTAATCAAAACAATAAGAGATGCAGAGACTCTTTATAAACACATATAAAGAGAGAGAGAGACAAGGAGGAGAGTAATGGTGATGACGAGGAGGAGATGAGGAGGAGACAAGGCGGAAAGTAATGGTGGAGATGAGGAGGAGACGAGGCGGAGAGTAATGGTGGTGACGAGGAGGAGATGAGGAGGAGACAAGGTGGAGATGGCTGAAGGATGGGAGAGGATAGTGGTTCTTTTTACCAGAAAACCCTAAAAAAGTATTTATATACTGTGTAATTTTTTTGGTTAGGTTAAATTGGTTAATGTAGACTGAAATATACGTCTACATATTGGCGCCAATACGGAAAAATAGGCTCCAAAATTCATTTTCACTTCCCGCTTAGTTAATTTTAATTTTAAAATAATTTATTTTGGTAAACACAAATTAACGTAGACTGAAATAGACGTCTACATGTATGTAAACTTTATAATATGTCTACGAACCCCTTAACCACAAATCTCAAACCGTAAATGTTTTATTTGATCATCAAATTATATTGGTTAAATCCGGTTAGGTTAAACTGTGAGTAGACTGAAAAAACGGTCTACGTCTATGTAGACTTTATAATATGTCTACGAACCCCTTAACCACAAATTTCAAACCGTAAATGTTTTATTTGATCATCAAATTATATTGGTTAAATCCGGTTAGGTTAAACTGTGAGTAGACTACTTAGAAAGTCTACATATATGTAGACTTTATAATATGTCTACGAACCCCTTAACCAAAAATCTCAAACCCTAAATGTTCCTTAAAAGTGTTTAATTATATAAAATTTTATTTCTTTACTTCATATTATCCATTATATTAATGATTAGTTAAAAATATTACAACAATTATTTTTATAGATTTTTAAAATTAAATTATTAGATAAAATTATGGTGTAGACTACATAACAAGTCTACCGAGTGAATAGACTTCGTATGAGGTCTACATTTATGTAGACTTCTTTCTGTTACGTGTAGACTAACAAAGGATAGAAACGTAAAATACACTTCTGTTTTTTGTTTGGTCATAAGGGTTAAATAGTACTTTTATCACCCTTGTAGGTTGGTTTTGCATTTGATTGAAATTGGGGTACACTTTTAGGTTTAGATTGAAATTTTAGGTTGTTTTTAGCAAATCCCCCTTATTTTAATTCAACCAAGGTTATGTTTTTCAACAAAACTGAGTCAATCAATTTTGTTAGTTTAAAAAATGGCAAACCATTTTCATTTACAAATATTTGATTTTTAAGTATAAATTCATGATTTTATTTTATATTATTAGTTCTAAAGATATTTGACCAACAATTATATACTAATTATATTAATAAAATATTTGGCTTGCATTATTGTCTTATTTTTGACGTGTGAGATATTTTTTTTGAAGGATTAAATGAAATAAATCTCGTTAATAAAACAAAAAAAATCATATAATGTTTTGCCATTGAAAGAAATATATTTATAGTTTAGAAATTACATTAAATTTTATATTTTAAGTAACCTAAATGATGAAAAAAATATTTTAATATAAATTTACATAGAATATTTTATAAACATAATTTGACAGTATACAAAATCTGAGATAAAATATAATATAGTAATTTTTTATTTTGTATCCATATTCTTACATAAAATCTTGTTAATATAAATTAACCTAGAATATTCTATAAACTTAATTTGAGAGTTTACAAAATTTGTGATAAAATATAATCTGGTAAATTATATCCATATTCTTATATAAAAATACATAACAACAAATAATCATTAATTTCAGTTTTTATTTTAGATTATAAGATATACTTGTTACATGTAAAATTGATATAGTTTAAGAATTTGATTTATTTCTTACATAAACAAAAAATATCTATGAGAAATAAATACTTATTTGAATAAAAATACATATTTTCTAAAATTTGATTTCTTGATATATAGATATTATTATTTGAAATGGAGAAATTTAAATATTCAAATATATATATATAGTTAGGAAACCTTAGTTTGTTATTTTTTGATTGCCTATGATTCATATTTTTGAACTTATATTATTAGTGACTTTTATTTAATTAAACTATTATTAGTGAATTTCTCTGTCTTTACTAGTCTTTACGCCTTTATGAGCTGGAATAAATGCAAGAGTTTGGACCTATAATCAAGAGAATTTGTTATGTTAATGTGAGTTGGAATAAGTCTAATATTTTAAGAACATTTAAAAATTATATAATGGTTTGTAACTGAAAGATAAAAAGTATTTTTATAGTTTTGAGATCACATTAAAATTATTAATAATCTTGTGGAAATAATTTCATATAGAATATTCTATTAAATTTAATTTGATGCGTTTCAAATTTTATAATAAATATAATATAGTGTTTTTTATTTATATTTTAATATAAATACATAATAAAAATAATCATTAATTCAGTTTTTATTTAAATTATAAGATATACATTGTTGCATGTATAATTGATATAGTATAAGAAATCTGATTTCTTTTTTTTTGTTAAAGGATTTTCATTAAGAAATCTGATTTGTTTCTTACATAAAAAAATAAATATCTATGATTCATAAATACATATTTTATATTATTATTATTATTATTTTATTAAGATAGAGAAACTTTAAATTAGTTAAGTATATATGATTCTATATATTTGATATGGTTTAGGAATTTGATTTTTGGGTATAAAATTTGATAATCTATATAACTATATTATTATTTGCGAAGTAATTTTTTGCATCCGATGTCTCAAATTAAAAATTAGAATGGTTAATATTTATACTACCTTTATTGAGTAATTAGTTTTTATTTTATTCTTTTATAATTTTTAACTTAACTAATATTTTTTTCCTATTCGTTATTGTTATCATTATACGACTATATAAATTAATAATTTTGGGATAAATCATTTTTCAACAAAAAAAAATCAGTCTAATCCAACTTCAAAGAAATTTTAGATATCGAAGAGAACAGAAGCTGATGTAAAAATCTCGCGGACGACTTTATTATTCTGTTAATAAAATTTAGTTGGATAAAAAAGGAAAAACTCCAAAAATGTATATATTTTTACAATGGTACGGTTGTTACTTCTCTCTGTTTACACCTGCACCTTCCTTTTTTCCTATTGATAACAGGTCTGTTTTTTTTTTGTGTGTGTGTGGTGTTTCAACAGATGATTACGACAAGGAGGAGATGCTCAGACATTTCAACATAGTTTCCAAATGAAAGCTGAAACTTCATAAACAGAGAAAAGACGCAATGTAGCACTAGCATCTATGGCATTTGCTTCAATACTTACGACGAGCACAGATTTTTCTTTTTTCCATGAATAAGAGCTTTGAATGTGTAGGATTGTAGTGAATCTTTATTGTTTTGGTTTATTCGTTTACAACAAAAAAAAAAAGGTTTCTCTTCACTCTTTTGAAGTTACTTGTTTCTTTCTGGACAACCGCTCTCAGGATCTTCACCTTCTCCAACGTCAAATTCATCGACATTTGCCTTGGGGACTTTTATTCCATAACCCTATTTAGTGAGAACACCAAACTCGTCCATTTAAATGGAGAAAGAAGACGAAGACACTCATTTATGTGAAGATGGGAGAGATTCTTCTCCATGATTATGATTTAACTATGATTGAAGATCAATTTTCTGGTTAGAATAGAGAAGGGTAGCATTGGAATTTCGTCTTTCTGTATGTATGTCTTAAAGAGACGACAACAAAAGTGTCTCACTTGCAATTAATGATAATTAGAAGATGAAAAGTCTCCTTCAATGTACTACTATAAATAACCATAAGATATCTCCTATATATTAATCCTGGAGCATTACAACTTTTAAGTGTAGTCACGTGTCATCACCAGGATGATTTTCAGAATCCTTAAAAAAAAGTTAGTCCATCTAATTATAGATTATACTTTTATTAAATTAACACTCATATTGATTAGTAGTGCATAAAAGGATATTTTACATTCTTTCCTTAAATAAAAGCTACGGAATTACCTAATATGATTAGCATATATGTGACAATTAATGTTTTGAATGATAAAGATTTGATAAGATATTTTGTATTCTTCATCATTTTTTAATTTATATTATTAGAAAATTAAACTATCACATTAACCATATAATAAAAATTTAAAATATTTTTCTTACATGTTATATTATGAATTTTTGAAAACAACTATAAATTACTAAAATAGTAAAAGCATTACTATCAAAAATTTGTGAACAATGTTTTTATTTTTTTTTGTTATAAAAAGATACAAATGATCATAATATCATATGAATATTAAGTATCATTTAATATATATTCATATTAAATATATATATAATATTGTTTAAATTAAACTCTATATCATATAAAATACATATATGTTAATTATATACTTAGATGAATCATTACAACATATTTTGGTACACACATGTCATTATAACATATTAATATACGAGCTATATATTTTAATCATGGAATATTAAAATCCTTAAAAAATAAGTTATCAATTCTAGGTAATTTATTGGTTTCTATATTATTTAATATATATATATATATTATTTTATAATATGTACGAGCTATATATATTAATCATGGAGCTATATATCATATATCTACATCAATATCATTTGATTTTAATTATATATTATATTAAATAAATAAATGGTTTATTTTGTTTTTTATCAACAAAAAGTTTTGTAAATAAAGAGAAATGTTGTTTTTATTTATGTTCTTACTCGAATTTAATTGTATACGTAATAGCTATTCGCTCCTCAATTATTCAATATATTTATTATTGCATAATATGTAAATTAATACAAAATAAATAATATTGTCTACAAATAATTTGTATACATAATTAATTTTAATTTTGCCAAGCATGGATCTCAAATGTTACTTGATCATATCATTTCAAAAATATGATTCTTCATATCGAAATGAGATGGTGAACTATAACATTCGAATGATATCATTGAAACCCAATGTAAATTAAATAAGCTTTTAAAAAAATATCAACAAACACCACTCTACTCATCAACATTATATTGACGATCCATAATTATACGTTTGGAGACTTATGACATCATGGTTGAACAATCAAAATTAATATTCAACGATGATTAGTATGTTAATTTCACCCCGCGCATGCGCGCGGGTAATCATCTAGTTTTATTTAGTATTATGTAACCTTAAAAGAGTCTATTCAGAGCAAACCTTATTACATCCTCATTATCTTTTATTTATTTATTTATATTATTCTAGACTTTCTTAAGACAAAAGTACTACTTCTCCCCGAACCTTCGCCTGAGATTCTTTTCAAAGTCTCTTTGCTTCCTTATTTTATCATCAGCATGAAACTTCTTGGACTTCTCCTTCCCCTCCGTGATCTTCTTCGCATCTCCTCTCCCCATGGACGCACGCATACGGTCCAAGTTGGCTTGGATCATATTCTCTTTCTCTATTTGGAAAAGGTGCTCCAAAATACGTTTGGGAACCTGCAACACAAACAACATTTTGTGAAGTCAAACTCAAGAAAAAGTGTAATAACGAAATCAAAATTTTAAAGAAAAAAAAGGGGTAAAGAAAGAACCGTAAGCTCTGGATCATTTACGATGTTCCATTCACCAGCAGATTCTGCTGTGAAAATCTCCTCAAAGGTTTCAATAAACCTTCACACAATGCAATCACTTAGAGAGAGAGAGAGAGAGACAAAACCGAAAAACAAAACAAAAGCAACTCACCCAGCAGGGAATCGGTTGTCAATGTAACGAGGTGTCATATGAATGACATCTGCGTCGAAGCTTTGCAAATAAGCATCAATTGCTCGTCTCAGATTATCCCACGATTTGACTTCATCAGACATTGTTGAAAGATGATAAAAGAGAAATGAATGAATAGATGGGAACGAAAGCACTTACTTATATACACAAAAAAATTCAACTAACGATCTATATTCTAGACGGACCGGTTGTTGGTCAGCTGATAGAATTTAGAATTCAGCTCTCCTTACCATATTTGTTTCCGATGCATAAAGTGTTGTTGAGCAAAAGATGCAAGTCCTTCCCTTAAGATGGTATGTGGTTGATCCTTACAAACGCGTCACCTAACGTTCTATTCGAGAAGGGCCGGTTGTTGGTCAGCTGATAGAATTTAAAAATCAACACTCCTTACCATATTTGTTTCCGATGCATAAAGTGTTGTTAAGCAAAAGATGTAAGTCCCTCCCTTCAGATGGTATGTGGTTGATCCTTACAAACACATCACCTAACTGACCCCCTCTGCACAATTTGCACCATCAATCATTGAAAACCAACTCTTTCGTCTGTCTGTCAGCTGACCAAGCTCTTCCTCTTGACCCAGTCCCAATCAACATAAGTCTCAGGAATCGTCATCACCTCTGGTGGAGAACACAACTCGTAACCTGACCCAACTATCTGCACTTGAAGTCACTACAATTCTCTAGTGAACCATTTCAGCACATCATCTTCTAAGTAGTAGAGTAAGCTTGTCTTCCAAACTCACACTAACTTCTTCCACATTTGGTTGGTGATGTGACCTTCTTCTTCATCACCATTTCTGTCAGATTTATTTCAGGAGCTATTAGAACCAGCTTTATAATTAACCCTCCAATGAAGAAACTACATGTATCCAAGAGAACCTTTCTCCTAGACTTCCAATTCATAACATCAAAACCTAAAGACAAAACAACAAGGGAAACCTCAAAATATGAAACAGAGAGACTAGTAGGTTTAAAGACAGTGGCTGTCTGAATCTTAAAAGGCAACCTGCCTTATTCAATAAATTTGAATAAAAGTAAAAAAAAAAAATTAAAGGCTAGAAAATTATTTTGTTCCTTGTATTCGAGTGCACATACTTGTTTCACAAGGAATCACTACCTTGGAAGAAAAGCAAAGTGTTGGTCAGATTTCCTGGGCAATTGTTTGGCCAATGGGAGGGAGATTTACCTTTTTGTGAACAATTAATTCATTAAGTAAAAATCTTTATTAATGCAAGCTGATCTTCAACATCCAACAACAAAAATGACTCAAAGGAAGAGAAAGAGGAAGCTAAGACAAAACATTTTTTCAGACTTGAATCTTTCTCTGTAGCAAGTACTAAGTAGTGGTAGTAGTAACTATATAGCAAAAAGAAATATGTCTAATTTTGGTTGAATGTGAAACTTCCAGCCTGGTGACCTCAGTTCTACAACATCACCCCCCACCTACCTTGAGATGCATAGATGTTGGAGAGCAAGATATGAAGTCCCTTCATTCATTCTCAGGTTGAATCTCTAAGAGTTCCTTTGCAGCAAAGTCTGACCAATCCAGCTGCGAGTGAGATTTTAATCAGCTCCATTGCCTCATCTCACAGTTCTCGACCATCGCAGCGTAGCTACATGCTGCGAGAGAGGAGACTTTGTTTAGTCTAAATACTACCACACAAAAGCATCTCGTGGAAAACCTTTACAGCTTCCTCTCCTATGAATTCCACACGACAATGTCCTTTGCAGGAGATGATAACCAGATATGACTGAACTCCACATCTTCTTAGTTGACGCCCTTCACTCTAACGGCGCCGTCTTCTTCTGTTATCTCTGACACGCCAGTCGCGTTTCTCATCGAAGTTTTTTTAAATAAAAATAAAGAAAAAACAAACTTTGTCAGGTTATTATTTTTTAGACATTGTTTGATCTGGTTCCGTGTGTGCTAAGAAATTGATATTTGCAAATGGTGAGTGTAATCTCTCGAAGTAATCTTCGGTCCTGCCTACACTCTGTTTCTTTTTAGGGTTTGAAAGTGTTAGCTCTTATTACGTGCGTTCTAAGGAACTGATATCCGTACTAGATTCTCAGGCAAATGGTGAAGCAAGAAGAAAGATATAAAAACTCTGTTTTTTAGAGTTAAGATAAAGGTGTTAGATCTTTACGTGCGTCCTAAGGAACTGGTGTTTGTATTAGATTCTCAGCCAAATGGTGAAGCAAGAAAGAAAAACAAACTCTGTTAGGTTTCTTTTAGGGTTTGACACTGGTGAAATCTTGTTACGTGTGTGCTAAGGTTTTGAATCATCCAATTAATAAGAGCAAGAGACAAAAGAACGAGAGATAGGGAGATTTCAATAAATAAGAGTGTTTTATTTCTTTGATCAACATTATTCTTTTAAGAGTGAATAATACATAACTTTTGGTATCAAATTTATTCGAACTAAAATCCCAACAATATGACAACTCGAATAAAGTTTCAACTGACCAAAAGTTGAGATGATGTTGAAACCCTAGGAATATCTTTCAACTTTTCGATGATAAAATCTTGCTCTAATTCAGGATCTAACATGGGTTTGAGGGAGATTGCCGCAGTCTTTAAACACTTAGAATTGGCTAGAATGTATGTCAAGAATTGTTTTTCTTCTTCTTTGTATCCATAGTATTTCCATTCAAATATTTTTAGATGTGACGACAAGCATCCAGGAATAAAACTAGGTTGATTCCATGAAAGTGGGATATCCCCGTTCAGTTCATAGCTATATCCCTGAGAAGCAATAGTTACCATATATTAAAAAAAGTTACTAGTATTATAACGTCTATCAAAGCTTGAAGAAAAGGAGGCGGTACGTACATTTTCTATGAAAAGTTCTTCAAGTTTTGGATTATTTTCAAGTAAAAGTAAGAGTGGTTCCAACCAGTCTGATATACCTGGATCTACAGATAACTTAAAAAGTCGAGAAAAACTCAGGGTACTACAACGCACAAGCTGTGACAAAACAAACAACAAGGTATAAGTTAAGTAGATGCAACAATGTAAATCACAACAAACAATCAATATATATAGAGAAAAAGAGCTACCATTTCATCGGAAAAAGTTAAGTCAAGAGAAAAGATCGCCGAAGAAATTGTTATTAACTTGTCAAAATTAGATAAAAACTCGACACTAATAGATGCATTCTCAAGACAAGGCATATTCCCGATCGACAAAGAGTCACTTGATTGATCAGTGACGGAAATTGTTGTTAATGCCGGAGTATCTATAACTAGGGCATTATTGCCATCTTCCGGCCATGCCATATTAAAATAACTCAAGGTCCACAAAGAAGACACTTTCACAATACAGTTTGTCAGATTGTCATTCTTCTTTCTGCTCACGTACAAATATCTAAGGACAGGACAACTAGATAAGAACCTAGCGAGAGAAGCATCGTCTTCATATACCACATAGGAAAGGTCAAGCATTTCGAGTGATGGGAGGCAGGAAGAAGAAGGGAAATCCACAAGAACCTTGTAAGTTAGAGTCAATTCTCTGAGTGTTTCACAGGCGTAAAGGCTCTTAGGCAATCTGGTTGGACCTGCTGACCAACAAAGCTTGAATTTTACCACGAGCACGCCGTGATCAACAGCCTTTGCAACCCAATTTCCGACATTGGCATCACTAGGACATCGTCGACCTAGACTAATATGCAATCTTTCTAAGACTGGTGCTTTGTAAAGTTCTAGTGACTTGTCCAAAAACCACCAAATGCTCTTCTTGCTCTCAAGATCATCATTATCATCATCATCATCATAACCATCAACATTATGATCAGCGATGACATCATTGGTTTCATTGTAATCAAGTCTAGGCAACATCATCCATATGTAGCGCCATCTTTTGGACAAAAACATGGTGGCTACTGCATTTTTAATCGGGACGAGCAACAAAATCGTCACAAGCAACTCTTCGGGCAAAGCACTGATCCTGTCTTCACAATCTATGTCTTCAGTTTTGGCTTCTGACATTTCACGAAGAATCCCAAGGAACAAGCAACACAAGAAATGTTTATGACCAAAACAATAAGTCTTATCTAGCCTACATAAAGGGGTTATATAACGATACCATTTCCCATGAATACAAATCCAACTAGTTCCTACATAAATAGGAAAGCAATATAGGCGATGAAACAGAAAGAAATATTAATCTCATCAAGTTTATTAAGTTACTAATTAATATAATTGATATATTTGGCATTAAGATAATTATATTTTTTTGTTCAAATTAAGATAATTATCTTTTAATTGCATTTGGTATATAGTAAGATTAAATTGTGCACTAAATTCTATATATGTTAAAAGATATATAGTACTTTCTCAATAGAGAAAAATCTGCATAATTTTTTTAAAAAACATTTATTCAGCAAATTACTAATCTTAAGAGAAAATAAATTATAATAAACATTTATATATACTCATCACCAAATATATTTTTTAAAATCATACAATAGCTATTTACTCTAAAAATATATATATGATTTTGAGATAAGTTTCTATAAATACAATTATAAAAAATTATCAATTTATATAAAATAAAATATATGTCTTGTACAAGAATATACTTCCAATTTTTTTATATTTTTTTCTCCTTTGATTTTTCACAATAAATTGACTCTATGTTGTGTTTATATTAATTTTATATATAGCAGAACTTATTATGGTAATGTGAATTATATTTTATAATAGCTTGTTAATATGTGTGACTTTGATTATGTATTAGAAAGTGTGGGTTTACATATAAATTTGTTTTCAGTTTTAAAGTTTATACATATTAAAAAAATAATGGATTCATCATAATATTTTCTGTTGTAAGTGATTATATGTTATGCAAATTAATATTAATTTAAAATATAGAATAGCTACTTACTCTACACAAATAAAAATATCTGATTTTGACATTTATATAATTTATAATAAAATACTAATATAATCCCAATCAAACTACTTATCTTATAATAGAATACTAGGATATGAACTCCGTTCAAACTTCAAATATGATTTATACTTTTTTACAAATTAAAAAAAAATATTTTAATTCAACAAGGTTTACTTCTTTTACAAAATTGAGTCAATAAATTATTTTAGTTTAAAAATCTTAAACCATCTTTAGTTACAAATATTTGATTTTGAATCTTAATTATATTGAGTATAAATTCATGATTTTATTTTATATCATTAGTACTAAAAATATTTGACCAACAATTATATAATAATTATATTAATGAAATATTTTAGCTTGCGTTTTTAATTTATTTTTGACATGTGAGATATTTTATTCTTTATTCTCACAATATTTTAATTGAAATAAATCTCTTGTTTTAAGAAAACTAAAAATTAATATAATAGTTTTTCATTGAAAAAAAATATTTGTAGCTTACAAATTAAGTTGAAAATTATATATTAAGTACCCAAAATGATGAGAAAAATATTTAAAATCTTGTTAAAATAAATTTACGTATGATATTCTATAAACATAATTTGACAGTTTACAAAATACAAAACAAAATATAATATAGTGATTTTTATTTATATCCATACTCTTATATAAAATCTTGTTAATATAAATTAACATAAATTATTATATAAAATTTAATTTGAGAGTTTATAAAATCTGTGATAAAATATAATATGGTAAAAAATATTATATTATAGCCATATTATCTCCATTCAATATTTAAACACTTAGAACTGAATAGGATGTATGTCAAGAATTGTTTCTTTTCTTCTTTATATCCATAGTATTTTCATTCAAATATTTTTAGATGTGACAACAAGCATCCATGAATAGAACTTAGTATCTATGAATATGAAGAGAAAAAACAATAAAAATATAAATCAACTCAATGGAAGTCTTGCTCATGTAATCAAAAAAAAGAAAAAGAAAAAGACATGGACTTGTAAATGGATATTAGCACCAATAAAGTTAGAGAGAAAAGAATTAAGGAAAAAGAAAGAAGTTAGTATATCGTCCTCATTAAGTTTTGCTGATATTTTGGGAGTCTCTGATCTTCGTTTGGTCTCAACTTGGTAGAGGACGTTGTCATGACTTCGATGTTTGCTCTTATCTGATCAGGAGTGACAATTTCATCAGCTCTAATGTTAACCTTGCATTCTGTGAATTAAGAAAAAAAAAATTCTTAACTTAAATTTTAAGAAATTGACTTATATTTTGGTTTGGAAACTTATATGGATCATAAAAGAATTTTTTTTATCTAACTATTTACAATCAACATTTTTAATATTTAAGTATTATTTGCTTTAACTATGCAAAATTTGGACAAAAATAACTAATCGTTAAAAATTAATTTTTCTTTTTTTTTCGAGAAAATGCAACCCACATAGTCATTTGACGGATGACACCATACATTGTTACTTCATTTGAAGTGTCAACAGTCGTCAACAGACTTGCACTAACGAAAATACCAATTATAATTATGTATAAAATACTTAAGTATTAAATATTGTATGTTGATTGCTTGTTTAGTCTGATTTTCATGCATGTATATCATTCAATTATTTTGCTTGTGATTTTTTAAAGCATGTTAAAAGAAGTATTGAATCTGTAAATTATCTAATAGTCGCCAATACAGTTGATACTATTCACTAAACGAACAATTATAAACTATCAATAACCAGAATATATTAAAAAGATCAAAAATCAAGATAAAAAGGACAAGAAAAACATGGAAAACTTTTAATAACATAGTACAAACTTGATTGTTTTAAACCCAAAAAAAATGACCGTAAAGCAAACATATACTTAATATTAGAAGTTAAAGCAATAGAGAAAAAATCAACATATATTTGAATTGCAAAACAAGATAAAATATTATGACAATATTTGTGAAAATATTTGCTTTTGGTATCAAGTTTTAACAACGAGACTACAAGAATTCATATGACCAACGACCTTTTCCATGGCCATTAAGACCGTGGTCTCTCTGTTTTTCATTAATCTAGACTTGCTCATGTATTCAAAAAAAAAGATATGGAGTTGTAAATGGATGTTAGAGAGTGAGAATAACTAAGGCAAACGAAAGAAGGCTGGTGTATTGCAACATCTCCGCCATGCTTGTTGGTTCGAGAAACTGAAGAAAAGATTGTATTTGAAGTATCTGAATGGTTCATGAGGCCCCATGATTTAGAAGGTGGATATTGAATAATGGATGATAGGTGAGTTTATGTGGTCAACTTGTAATTTTATTGGGCCTATTGGGCCATAGATGACATTCACTTGGGTTTCTGGGCTGATTTAGGATTAAAACGATTTACAAACAGAGAAGAACAGGCACGCGCAAGAGTTTGAAGATCTTCTGATACAGAGGAAAGTGTTTTCGGGTTGATCTATTTGGAGACTTCGAAAGATGGATCCTAACCAGGTGAATGTTAATTTCTGAGCTCGATTGCTTATCAGATTCTTGATTAGCTGTACGATCTGGACGTGATTGTGTTAGATCTATGTTCTTCGTATTCTTCTTCGAGAATTTTAGGAGAATGTGTGTATGAACATTAGAACTTGGAAGGCTTGAGCTAGATAGACATACTAGGTTAAGAATCGTTTTAATCGCAGCTTTGATTATTATCGTTGCTTACTTTGTTAATTCAATGCAGCCACCAGTTGAAAACTATGCAAATCCGAAGACGTGTCTCTTCCATGTTCTCTTCAAGGTAAGAGCCTGAGTATAAGTCTTTGGTCGTTTGTACAAGTTTGTCAAAGACAATGGTAACAGTGTTAGTTTGTTTGTTTTGAGGGGCAGGGTGCTGCGTTGGCGTTTTACATTCTATCGGCACTCTTCTTCAACAGCTTTGTTATCATCTTTGTAGTGACTGTCCTTCTTGCTGCACTTGACTTCTGGGTGGTTAAGAATGTGAGTGGGCGTATACTGGTTGGTCTCAGGTGGTGGAACGAGATCAATGACTTGGGAGAAAGTGTCTGGAAATTTGAGTCTCTTGACCAGGAGGTTAGCTTCTTTTGTTCATTTTTCTTCGTTATCAGTAGGCTGTAAGGTTCATACTGCGTAATATTTTACTTTTGAATGCCCATTTATTTCGTTTGTTTGGTTGTATCAGTCGTTGGCTCGGATGAACAAAAAAGACTCATGGCTTTTCTGGTGGACGCTTTACCTTGCAGTGAGTAGTTCCTATCTAAGACTACAGTTTGTAGCGTATGCTTATCATTTAGACCTGTTTGTAGTGCACCTTGGAACTTTAGTGGAGCATTATGATTAAGAACGGGCGATAATAGCTCAATTGAATTCATCAGAGTGGGATAGTAGCATATGAGATTGAAGTCAAATCACATGCAGACACATTGTAGAATAGGCAGACTAGGGAGAAGTAATCTAGTGGGTTTAAAGTTGGCCATTGTTATTGTGCATGTTGAATTGCATTAGTATGTCCTATGATCCTGCACTATCAGATTGACTAATACTTGGTAGCTTAAAACCCTATAGGCTCAGTTAGATTACAAGCGACCTCTAAAGAGTGAGAAGGAACCCTGCAGTGGGTTTAGTGTCTAGAGTCAGCATTACAAACTTGTGAATATATTATGCTGTCTATTTCTGCAGCTGAGTCTTTTTTTGTTTGTCCTATGTTTAGGCAGCTGCGTGGTTAATCCTTGGGATATTTTCACTGATAAGGTTTCAGGCCGACTATCTTCTTGTTGTCGGCGTTTGCTTGTCCCTCAACGTGGCTAATATCATCGGCTTCACAAAGTGCAAGAAAGGTAAGATCCATTCCAGTATATCCCTGATAAGGGGCTATAGATCATTAGGCTTATCCACACTTTTTCTTTTGTTGGCAGATGCAAAGAAACAGTTTCAGCAGTTTGCCTCACAGACAATCGCATCACGGTTCCAATCTACGGTACAATCTGCCTTCACCCTTGTCTGAAAAGAATAAAAGGTTTGGTGAGAGCAGAGACAGTGTACAAAAGAAGATTTGCCATAAGCCATACCATTTTTTTTTTGACTGATTCGTTTTCTCAATATACTATTTTGTAAGGGATTAAGAAAGAGGTTTATTTTATTGTCTTCTTACATGTATTTTACATTTTTCGACTTACCCTGTCATACATTTTGCATCTCGTATGGTCCTATGGCGTATGTTTTGCGCCCAAACGAAATCTCAGAACTTAGTATATATCTAGTCTATTTGAAAGAGGTAGCTCATTGTATCACCTACGTTTTCTAGCATCTTATGATCTTTGATAGTCACACAGTGAATGAAAAGAGTTTTTTATTTTCCATTTGCGGCAACTTCTAAGCACAATAGTATCTCATTTCCTTATTGTGCTTTTGGCAGTGCATATGAACGATGTTTCTAAAACCAGTAAAGAATACGCTGCTCGCCATCCCTCCTTTTAGAGCCAACGGTTGCACACATTTAAACCCAAGAGAAACTTTTTACTTAATAAAACATTTTGAAATATCTCGATGTAGCTTTTACATTTAGCTTGCTAATATATTTCCAGTGTTCTCGAAGTGACATACAGAACCAACTTAATTTATAGATAATTATGGTATTTTTTTGTAGAAGGGGATGATGTGTACATCTTATTACAGGTAATAAAACAAGCAGCAACGAATGTGGTAGGTAATACATGAGAGTAAGAGCAGTGAGAAACACTAACTCTCTCAATAGTCTGTTTACATTGTTGAAGTATACTTCAATAGATTTTGGTCTCTTTTAACTGTAGAAGCAGTGAGAAGGTTGATTAGGCCTCCTTGACTGGAACAGCCTCCTTAACCTCGGTGGCTTCACTGCTCTTCTCCTTGACAGGTTCCTCTTCTTCCGGGACTACAAAAGCTGAGACAGGGAAAGTCCTGGACAATGTGGTTGGTGACTTAAACGTGATCTTCTCTTTCTCCTCTGTATAGATCTCATTGACAGTGACCCAGATAAGAAGCTCCCTGGCCTTGACTCCAGTGAGCTTCTTGATCTGGCCGGCCTGAACCACAGCAGTGACCTCGGTGCCGTAGGAGACAAGCTCATCTATCGTTTCGAACTTGTGGGTGATGCTCTTTTTCTGCTTCAGCCACACAACACCTGACTCTCTGTCATACCCAACCTCTTCTATGTCCTTCAATGGTAGTAAACCATTAGGCATAGCTATTTCCTTGAGGAAGACTTTTGTCTTCTCTCGGCATATCTCATCTCCAGTGTACTTCTCTGCCTTAGCTCTCACCTCCTCTGTGACGATTTCCATCTCTGTATCAAAGTTGTGTGTTGTGTTGAGAGGTGACTTAACCTTGTGATATATATATATAGCTTGTGTGGTATGCGGTGCATATAGATACCATTAGTGTGCATGGTTGAGCAGGTTTATGGGTGAGTACAGTCGACAGAAATCATCATAACAACAATAATGTTAACAATTATTGTTGTTAATCTATGATAAATGGTGCATGCATGGCCCCTTGCGTGTAAATGCAGAGCCTATCATCTCACATTCTCCTCACCTGCTAACCAGTAACCGTCGTGTCCTCTCCTCAATTATAAATCGAATTGACTAAACATCTGTTTCCTTCACTTATCGAGGATCAAGACTAATATTATTGTGATTTTTTCTTCTTTTCATTACTATCTTTAGAATCCAAACAAGTACTTAAGTTTACATAACTACAAGAGTTCCAACTTCTAACTTATTGATTGTGATTTGTCACCTACATTCTTGAAACTTGATGCCTTGCTTCTGTTTCACTATCTTTACAACCCAATCAAATACTTTAATTCACATAATTCCAACTTCTAACCTATTGATTGTGATTTGTCACCTTAAACTTGATGCCTTGATACTGTTTCACTAAAACTTGGTCCAGTTAATACTTCCTTACTATTATTTCAAATTTTAATATTATGCATAACATCTCAAATATATTGTTTCAAGTAACAGCTCCACTGCAACCTTTAAACCTAGGAAGAGAAACTGGCCAAGCTCTGGGCAACGTTTTCATGGCCGTGATTATTCAGTAATGTCTCTATATGTTTGACCTCCTTAGGCATTGATCCTGTTAGCACCTCGTAGCCTGTCTCAGTGATGAGAACATCATCCTCAATCCTTATCCCTATCCCTTGGAATCTGCAATTTCACATAGCCATACGTCTCTTGTCATACATGTCATGCAGTTGATTTGGCAGTTTAATCTCACGGATCTACTACATACTTCATGAATGGAAATATTACTACAAACCATGGTTTGTAGCCTGAATTTGGTGTGCAGAGTTTGAAGAGAGCATTGTTATACCTTTCAGGGCAGTTGAATGAAGATGGAATGTAGACTCCTGGCTCAATCGTGATCACCTGTCCAAACAACCATCACTGACATTCATCTTCTGTTATAAGAAAATTAAAAATCGTATCTCGCAATTACCAAAACCAGTTCATTTGATGGACTAATATCAGCAAGGATTGTTTATGAATGCAGAAGGGCAAGTTAACAGGTTATACTGTTACAAGCCAGACTTTCTTTTCCATACAAAACTAAGACTCGATAGAGTTTAGCTTTACTTACAGAACCAGGTTCCAAAGGGCGGTCATATCCTACAGAAGAAGAATCATGCACATCCATCCCTAGGTAGTGACCTTTTTTATCCATCAAAAGAGAACTTTGTTACATGATAACGTTTATACATCACGTTAACAGAATACTAAACAAGGATGTTTTCACCAACACGTTAACCAAACTTGGTTGTTGTATTGGTTTCATCAACCAAAAAATGCAAATTTACGATTTATGATTAGATGAACAAACCAATAAGTTAACGTGATCGAGGTTCAATATTGCATACCTATGGCGGTTGGATTCAGCTGGCGATACAGTCTACGATTCTTTAAGATGCCCATCTTCATCAGTCCATCACACAACAAGTCGGTCTGCAAAAATAAACCCTTTTAAAGTTTAAGGCTGATGAGTGAAGGTGGTATATGTGAAATATTTGTAATTGAGCCTTCTACATGAACTTCCTTTCTTTGCATTCCGTAACAAACACAAGAGTATATACTTCACATTTTGGCAGAACTGTAGATAATGAACGGTATGTTTTGTGTGTTTCATACATCTCAAGCACAGTTGAAGATAAGTTCATAATTACCGAATATGTGTTCAGCTGCCAGATGGTTGTACCAGGCTTGCATAGCTTTATGCACTCTTTGTTTGTCTGAAGTATAAGATCATATAGCTCTTCCTGTATAAAAAACAAGTATCATCAATGCTTTGATCTTCAATAAACTAATATAAAAAGTAAACATAATAATCTTTGAGTAAAGATCTTGAAGAACGAGTTTCTGGACAAATCAAAACCTGAAGAGAACTGAATTTTCCGCAAGGTGGCCATGTCCGAGTAAGATCACTAACATAACCATGTAACTCACAACCCATGTCCATCAAGACAAGATCACCATCCTTTATCTGCAGATGTATTTAAGATGTTGGCTTCAAGAACACATCTCTATATTAGCAAAATTGAATAAAATTTTGAACATCAAACTTACTCGCTGATCATTTCTTGAATAGTGGATAACACTGGCATTAGGACCGCCACCAACTACAGGATTGAATCTAAGGAATAAAAGAAAATGAAAATATTCTTCTCATTAGGAATAAGAAGAATAAGGAATCACATTATTAATTCATGGAGTAGATAGACATGTTGAGACTTACGCCATTCGCTGAGCACCTTTTATCCGACACTCATACTCAATTTTGGCTGACAAGATGCCTTCATCAGGATACCCTTTTGAATGTAGCATTGTTTTCAGAAGACTCTGAGAATTAAAAGATACAAATCACCACATACGCTTATTGTGTAAATAGCTATTGTTTCAAGTATATACACACAGTTGTCTGCAATACTAGTCCCATCACAAGCATCTCATATGTAACAATAAACAGGAGTACCTGGCAGGCAATAGATGCAGACTCTCTCATCAATTTGAGCTCTGCAGGTGATTTGATTAACCTCAACTCATGTGTAAAACTTGAAAGAGATTTCACTTTGCCAAGAGATGCTGACTTTTTAAACTCATCCAAGTTTGTGTATCTTTGCGAGTCCGTCTGATCATTGTGAAACACTTTCGAAGAACTTCTTATCATGTCTGAAAGAATCTGTACATTCAAGAACATATAAATAAAACAATAAACATGTTTACAAGAGCTGCCACTTAAATATAAGTTACCTCGGGTAATTTGCTTATCGGATATGCTTGTTCTGCCTTGAAAACCTCGGACGCTGCATCAACTCCAGCTACTTCTCCTTGCCAAGCAATGTCCTGGACCACAAACCAACTCTTATAAATCATAACTACACTGTATAACGAAATTCATGTACTAACAGATAATTGACCATACATTAGGAGTTGATTCCGGCATGAACATGCATAAACCGTGTTCATCGCTTATAACAGCCACACCACCTGGTTGCTGGCAGCCAGTTAGATACAAATAATCAGCTTCTTGTCTGAACGTATATGGAACAACGTCTGTCATCATCTTCACGGGAGCTGAAGAGATGATGGCTAAGCTGTTCTGAGGAAGAAGCTCCGCAAGTTTCTTCCTTCGACCAATGTATTCCTCGATTCTTATTCCCGGTGTGACCTCTCCTTCGGCCATTAACTGATAGCAAAGAGGGAACCATCAGAGAGCATTATAAAGCATTTTCAAAATAGAGTAGGAGATAGTCAAAGTAGAGTTACATGAGGATGAGATGCTGGAGTTGGCTGACCAATGTCTTTGACCCGTTGAGTAGAATATGCATAGCGACTTATGACCTGAAACACCATTCCGTAAACAAAGTGTCTCTTAGCCTAAGCAAATGTATATACTTTCTGCAACAAAGTCTCAGGCTTTCTGTAAAGTTTATAAAAATTCAATTACTTTCATTCAAAGGGTGAACCTTTGTGGTCCAGAAGATCAATCACCAAACGCAAACAAACAAAGAAGATAACAACCATAAAGAAAGCATGAACTGAGAGCATACCTGGCTTCTTGAGACTCTCCGAACTAGATTCCGCGCAAGTACCTGCATCTCTCTCCTTTTCCAGAGACACAGAGTTTTGAGTAGATCGATTCGGAGCTCTTAAGACTTCAGGGTTGTCTGAATGAAAAGTCGCGTTTCAGGGTTTTAAAGGGTTTAAAACGCAATCGCACTTTCCAAACCGCTTAATCGTACTCGGCGAAATATAGTGGAGAGAGTTTCAGTGTTAGGGTTTTAGCTGTCTTAACGTTGCGTTGTCTTAACGGTGCGTTTCATCAGACCTATCAAACTGCTAAAGGTCAAGACTTTGAGTTTCTTCAGACCAAAATACAGCGAAACAGGGGAGAATAGGGTAGATTAATCGATTTAAGCTTCTCTGCTGCTCATAGAGGGTAACAATGGCTGCAGCTCAAGAAGAAGTGGTGAAGGATGTTGGAAGAACAACTGGGGAGGAGCCTGTTTGTGAGAAGAGAGAAAGAGAAGAGGAAGCTGAAGCCTTGGCCCCATGGAAGCAACATGCGAGTATCATAAGCATCCCTCGGTTTGATTACACAGCTCCCTCTTCTCTGCTTCATCATTCTCATTCCGGTTTTCTCGTCACTTGCAGCATCAGTATGATTGTTTCCTCTTTTCTGTATTCATTACTTGTTTCCCTCTATGGTCTCCGAGTCTTATGTGTTGTTAATCTGTGTTGAATTGAGATGTACAAGTGTCCCTATGAACTGAGACTTGAGGGTGTTATGTACTGTTTATCAGAAAGGGAGAAAAGTGCTACCAAAGAGGTCATGTCCATCCTTGGAAAGGTGTTATTGCCTTTAGGTGAGGAGAAAGCTGAAGTTTTGAAGTCTTCTGATGCATCTAAGAGACAAAAACTTTGTGCACAAGAGACAGACGAAGGGAAGGCTGTACCTCTGGACGCTGATGCGTTGCAAGAAACAGGTAACTTTTGAAGAGCATAGTCACTGGTTTGTCTTTTCGTTTTTCTTAACTGTTGGTGACCTTCTTTAGGTAAAAAGACAAATGTCGAGGATCTCAAATCGGCCAAAGAAAGTGTCGATGAAGAACATAAGTCTCTCATGTCATTGGTTAAGCTGACAAAGAGTGGCTTGCTTCTTCTTACTTTCCCTGTTGACAACTCTACGGATACTACAGATATCGTGTCGAGAATCTTCCAGTGTATGGAATCTGGAGCTCTCAAGGCACCAGTGTAAGTCTTCTTATTATTTCATATACATTAACGAATCTGGTGAAATGTTAGTAAGTGAACGGTCATTTATTTGAAGTGTATGCTGTTGACCGTCTACCACTCGCCATAGGATCATTTAAGAGTTCTATAATAGTCTCAAATAGTGGTTTCTCTTACATACACTCTTGTTTGAATCTTCTGGCTATTTTTTTTAACTCTGCTAGGAACTTTTGGTCACCATCTTTTCAGTTTTCGTTGATGTGAAAGTTTTCATGATGAAACTAGTACTTTATGATTTGAATGATGCAGCTGGTGTCATCGGATGTTCCCTGTTCAAGCCACTTGTAGTTTGACAGAGAAAGAACTTCAGGAAACAGTATCAAAGCTTGTTCAGCGGTTTGTCGATGATAAACAAAACACACTCTCAACACCAGTGAAGGTAAAAAAAAAAACCATTTTGTTTGCATAATCAAGTTTCATAGTTGAGGATATTGTTACGCTTTATGGCAGTGGCTAATAATCATATACCACCATATAGTTTGCAGCTGGATATAACCGAAGAGGTGTGGAGGAGACAAAAGGAAAGATTCAGAAAGCCTCAGAGGTTCTAGATCAATGTCCTTTACTGGACCGCACTAAATGCTTTGAAACTGTGGCGGCCGGAGTGAAAGCCATTGTACCCGATTCAGTTGTGGATCTCAAATCTCCAGAGGTAATTTACATATAAAAAATAATCCAAAACCTTGTTGTGTTATACGGTTTATAAAGTTTTGAAGATTGGTGTTAAAAAAATGTGTGCAGTTATGTGTTCTGGTGGAACTATTACCGCTCTCTAGAATACCAAATGGCTCCTACGTAGCTGCTGTTTCAGTGCTTCCACATAGGCTAGTCAACACAAAGCCTAAACTCGTGATAAAGCCTCTAGTCCCTGAGACCAAACAGAAAAAGGGACAGAACTGATGAGTGCAATGGCATAACAGCGTTTGAGTTTCTAGAGCTTAAAAAGTTGTATCTCTCTGTTTTAATTTAGCTATGTCCTTATATTGATGAGATTATAGCTTTTCTTAACCAATTCGCTTGAAGACTTTATTCAACAAAACTTGACTCTTGCAATCAAATGACGTTTTTTGTATATGCACTCTGACAAGTAAAAGTTTTAAAAACTATAATAACAACAAAGATAGAAGTGACAAATACAAAATGTGATCATATCCTAAACCAGTAACCACACTAGACATGATTTATACCAGATTTTAAGATATTAAGATACAAACTCAAGAATGATTCAGACAAATAAAAAAACAGAAAAGCCTTTTTTGAACCCAGTACTCAAAACCTCAAACTTGAACCTGCCAACGTCAATAACAGTTGCAAAAAGAAGAATCTCAAGCTCCCAAACTCAGGATTTCAATTTGTTCTATACCTTTTTAGCCAAATTTAAATCCACCAGGGGGAGCAGTAGGCTGGTTATTGCCGAAGCTGAAGCCCTGTTGTGGATTTTCGCTCCCACCGTCTGGCAGAATCTGCTCTTCATCTTCTTCAGCCCAATATCTCTCTAAGATCTTAACGGCTTTATCATATATCTCGTTGTTATCATGGGATTGAAGGTTTTCGATTTTGTCCAATCCTTCGGACTCTTCTATTATCTGAGCATAGAGATTCACCCCACCGTTTAATCCCATCTCCTTGTCAGCCTCACCAATCTTGAGAATGTTTTCAAGCCCTTCGAGGCACACTGTCACAATCCTCGGATCAGGGCAGATTAGAAGATCACAAAGAGGTTTAATGCAGCCTTGGTTCACCAAATATCTGCATGCAAAACTCTGTTATAGCATATTGAGATAGATGATGGTATAAGACAGGTAAGAGTGAACACTATTAAGTGTAAATCAGTTATTAGCAAATGCTTAGAACTGGAGATGACTTACTGAATCTGCTCGTGAGACCCTCCTGATGTGGCATTGGAAATGGCCCAGGCAGCTTCCTTCTTTATATCGAACTCTGCGTTCTGAAGCAAGTGCACAAGAGGAAGGACTAATCCAGCACCAACCACAGCCTATGTTTGAACAATATAAAATGTTTAAAAGTTGTCTTTAAGCTCTGATGGCTCTCAATATTTTTGGTAACAAGTATTGTTGGCATATGACACTAGCAAACTACAATTTAAATTTGCTTGGTTTTAAACTAGAGAAAAGAGTAAACATAACTTGAGCATACTCAATATAACTTCTTACTGAATCAGAAATGGAATAGCATTAGCATACTATTTTCCACAAACAAATGTATTCTTGACATGCCTAATTATAACACAAAGAAAACCCATACCTCTATCTGAGCTTGGTTCCCAGCAGTGATATTTGAGATAGTCCAACAAGCTTCTTTTTTTATACTTTTCTTGTGATTTTGCGTAAGCAAATTATAAAGGTGTGGAAGTACACCACTATCAATTATAAACTGAAAAGCAAAAAATACAGTTGCAGTCAAAATGCTAGTGCAAACAACCAAAATACTATATAGAGGCATTCTTCACAGATCATACCTGTGTCTGAGAGTCATCACCAGTTACAATGTTCCCAACAGTTCGAAGTGCAGGAATGAGAACCGTAGGTGATGGATGACTTGAAGACATATATATTAGTTAGTATGGAGAAGAACAAAAACAAGAATTCAAGGGAGTGAAACAACACTCAATTTCTAAAAGGTACTAAAAACATCACAAATTTGAAGATGTCAACACCATTGTTGAAAAGACCAACTAATATAGCAATAAGAATCTGAAGGAAAAAACTAGAGACCAGCTACTGTAGCAATAATATAGCAAAAAGAACTAACCTCAGAAGCTCCACAAGTCGTGGACAGACACCAGCCTGGATCACAGCCTGAATCTTATCATTGGGGCCATCTGAAAGGTAGGATAGAGCCCAGCAGGCATCTGTGAGAACTTCTTCATCATTTAGATAGATAAGTTGCCGAAGAACTGGCAGGGCAGGCTTCACCTGGAACATATAAGTATCAAACATCATGCTCGAATAATGTGAGGAACGCAACCAAATAAATGCAATTAAAATTTTTGATCCATAATATAAGACTGTACAGACAAATCAAGTTACATAAGATTCTCCAGTTCTACCTCTTCAAATGGTGTTGGTGGTTTCCCACGACAAAAGTTGGACAAGGTCCATGTAGCATTCCTTAGCATGGATAACTTTGAATTTTCGTTTAACTGAGACAGCAATGGTATAAGAGCACCACAGCTGAGAACAAGATTCCTGCAGTTTGGCGAGTCTCCAGCAACATTCCCTAAGGCCCACACCGCCTGCAATAGATTTGTATAAAAAGGTTTGTAAGACAAAATTAACTGTTTAGGAACAAGAACTACAGAGAAGCACTTGGCTGACTATAATTTCATAACAATAAATATACATATATATGTATATAAACTACAACAAAAAAAAACAAATACGGCAACAGAACTTGGAGGCATGTATCCTGATCACAATATAAAATGGAAGTGCAACAATTATCTACAGCTAGTTAGTGACAAACCTGCTCTCGAACGTCATCACTAGCAGAGCTAAGAAGCTCGACGAAGATAGGTACCGCCCCGTGGTCAATCACAACCCGAGTATGATCTGATGTTCCTGACGCAACGTTGGTCAAAGCCCATGCAGCCTCAAACTGAAAAGAAACTTTAAAGTAAGCCACCAGACATAAAGGCGCCATTAATAAAGGTCGAATCTATAATATAGGAAGCATAAGATTTACCTGAAGCTGTGGATGGTCTTGCCTTCCAAGAAACTCCACAAAACGTGGGATAACACCAGCTTTGATCACTTCATCAATAGGAGGACTGCGCTCTGCTCATCAAATTATAAACAACCATCATAAGTCTATTCCATACACATACCCCGAGAATAAAAAAGAAGAAAAAAAATGTATACCTACCGATAGATAACAACTTTCTAAATTGAGTAGTGGCTTCAAGCTGAGCTTGAGGATCATCAGAATAAACACCTTGTATCATCATTGGTAGACCTTCTAACTGTCAAAACAGAACATGAACAACATCAAACAGCTGTCTCCACGGCAACAAAAACGTAACAATCCAATCCATTAACGGATGAGTTTACTACATGATCAGATGTCTGGTCATAAAGCTGAGATCTATAATTGAAGGACAATTACAATCAAAAGTCTCACTCTTTTAATAAGAAAAACAAAGATCCATCACTAACAAATCAAATCCAATGATCCAAGTCAAACTCGTAATTCAGATCAGCGACTTACTCGTTTCTCAACGGCGGCAGCGCTCTGGAGGGCGTCGAGACCAGCTCCGAGAGGCTGCTGCTGCTGCTGGAGCATCATACCTTCGCGGCGTTTCTTGAGAAGACTGTCCTCGCGTTTGTTTTTTCTGATCTCGACGAGATTGTCTTCTCTCCTCCGCCTCGCTTCATCGGCATCAACACCTGTCTTGTATATCTTCTTCCTCAGCTCTGCGCGTGTGCTTGGCCTCAGCGACATCTTCGTTAGTCTCTCTACTTCGTCTGAGATCTTCTCTCTTTTGGTGGAAACTGAATATGGAGATGAAGATCGTGGAGGACGAGTCGTCTGGCTGGTGCTTTCGGGTCGGATCCGGGTTTACATGTTTGTTGGATCCTTCCCGCTCCTTAAATGGGCCACAAAGGTGAAAAGCCCACAGGCTTTAATACAAAAATAACAGAATTTCTGGTGTTAGTAGCCGAAAAACAGAATCTGTGGACAGTTAGTTATGTTCTTGTTTGCTTCATGTAAACCCATCGCTTGTCGCTCTTACACTTTCATCAAGCGTTCTTACACCAACCTCTCGATTCAACACCTTCAAGCTCTTCTGCTCAAGAATGAATCAAATCCTAGAATCATCCACCAGCTCCATTCTCACTTCATCACTGCTGGTCTTCTTCTCCTTCATCAGAATCAAAACTCTGGGAAGCTTCTCCTTTTCAATCCTCTGCTTCGATGCTATTCCCTTGGAGAAACTCCTCTTCGTGCTTACTTCCTCTACGTACAACTCCAACAGCTTCACTTCCTGTCTGATCACGACAAGAAACTGCCTCCTTTCGATAGTTTCACTTACCTATTTCTCATCAAAGCAACTTCGAATCCTCGGTTCTTGTATCCAGTAATGGGGATTGGACTTCATGGTTTGACGAAAAAACTGGGTTTTGGGTTTCATGTCTACGTGCAGACAGCTTTGGTCGGAATGTATCTCGTTGCTGGGAACAGAGTTGATGCTTACAAAGTGTTCGACGAAATGCCTGAGAGAAATTCTGTGACTTGGAATGTGATGATCACTGGCCTGACTAATTTGGGAGAGTTCGAGAAAGCTCTTTGCTTGTTAGAGAAGATGCCTAATCGGACGGTAGTCTCGTGGACCACTCTCATTGATGGCTATGCACGAGTGAATAAACCCAAGGAAGCTATACTCTTGTTCTGGAGAATGGTTGCTTGTGACGCAATTAAACCAAACGAAATCACCATTCTCGCGATTCTTCCAGCTGTTTGGAGCTTTGGAGATCTAAGAATGTGCGGTTCGGTGCATGGTTATGTTGTGAAAACAGGGTTTGTTCCATGTGACATCCGTGTGACAAACTCTCTCATCGACGCTTATGCAAAATGTGGGTGTATCCAAAGCTCGTTGAAGTTTTTCATGGAAGTTCCAAAGGATAGAAAGAATCTTGTATCGTGGACAACGATGATTTCTGCCTTTGCAATGCACGGAATGGGCAAAGAAGCAGTCAGTATGTTCAAAGACATGGAAAGATTGGGATTAAAACCGAACAGAGTGACCATGATCAGTGTTTTAAACGCTTGTAGCCACGGAGGGTTAGCAGAAGAAGAGTTTCTAGAGTTTTTCAACACGATGGTAAGCAAGTACAAGATCACGCCGGATGTGAAACACTATGGATGTCTAGTAGATATGCTGAGAAGAAAAGGAAGATTAGAAGAAGCAGAGAGGATTGCTTTGGAGATTCCATCTGACCAAAAGGCTGTGGTTTGGAGAATGCTGCTTGGAGCTTGTAGTGTTTATGATGATCCTGAAATGGCTGAGAGGGTTACTAAGAAGCTGATGGAGTTAGAGAGAAGCCATGGAGGTGACTATGTGCTTATGTCTAACATCTTTTGTGGTACTGGAAGATTCACAGATGCTCAGAGACTCCGGAAACTAATGGATGTTAGAGGTGTAGCTAAACTTCCAGGACATTCACAGTTGACATAGCAGAACATATAAGATTCTTGTAATTAACTCCAACGTTCATTGTGTTGATCTTAGCAGAACTTATAAGATTCTTATATATCACGATATCACGATCCATTTGAACCGATCTAAACCATCGTTAGTAATAAACCGAGTAAAATTAGAAGAGATCATAAACCGCTGATTATTTGATCGGACGGTTCATGATTGTTCAATGACGTCAATGAGAATGATTTAACCAATAAGAAGAAGCCACATCAAATTCTCCAGCTCCACGTGTTTTATTCTTTTCGTATAAATGTGCGACATTAATTAATGGTTTCTTTTTCACTCGTCTGATCAGCAAAACCTTTTGATTTGGTTCTTCTTCTTTTACATCGCTCGTTTGGCTCTCTGATAGTTTCGTATTGTGTTCTTCCCAATCAGATCTGAGGAAGAAAAGGAGTTTGTGATGTTTTTGTTCGATTGGTTCTATGGAATCCTGGCGACGTTAGGATTGTGGCAGAAAGAGGCGAAGATATTGTTCCTGGGGCTCGACAATGCCGGCAAAACTACTTTGCTTCACATGCTCAAAGATGAGGTTACTTTTTTGCCTTAGCTATTCTATGTCCTTTTTGGGATTATTTGGTAATTCAACATGTACTACTGAGAAATTTGGGCATACGAGTTGTTAGGACATGTGTAAATGCTGGTGGGAATCAAACATGCTTAATCTCGACTTGTTGTGTGTGTTGCAGAGATTAGTACAGCACCAGCCAACACAGCATCCAACATCTGAGGAACTGAGCATTGGCAAAATCAAGTTCAAGGCTTTTGACTTGGGTGGCCATCAGATTGCCCGTAGGGTCTGGAAAGACTACTATGCCAAGGTTTTATTCATCTCTCCTTTTCAATCGTAACATCTTCCTAGTAACCACTAGAGACACGTTTTGTGCTTTGTCTACGTATGCTGTAATCAAAATCAGAAGATACCTATGTGCGTGTGTCTTTGCTGATACGAACTCTTTTCTCTGTCTGTGTGTGTGTAAAGGTTGATGCAGTTGTGTACCTAGTGGATGCTTACGACAAGGAGAGATTTGTGGAGTCTAAAAGAGAGCTTGACGCTCTTCTATCTGATGAAGCCTTAGCTAGTGTCCCCTTTCTTATTCTTGGCAACAAGATTGATATTCCTTATGCAGCCTCTGAAGATGAGCTCAGGTATCACTTGGGTCTCACCAATTTCACTACCGGTAAGAGCAACGTGAGTCTAGGAGAATCTGGTGTTCGTCCCCTTGAGGTCTTCATGTGCAGCATTGTCCGCAAAATGGGATATGGTGAGGGCTTTAAATGGTTATCTTACTACATCAAGTGAGTAGCAAACCAAACAAACATTGATCACTGCTTCACGGTTTTATGAATGACAAATCTCGTTTTTTTCCTCTTTGAAAAGACAAAACTCTTTCTCTCTTGTAGTAGTACTCGCGTTTCTTTTGTTGAATCAAACCGAACAAGAACATCATTCTGATTCTGAGGCGTAGTAATCACTATGACCTCTACGCTGTTCTGTAAGCAAAAGAGATGTCATTGTGATATTGAAACTCACCTACTTGTTAGAATGATACATCTCGCAAATGGTGCTTTTTGGTTGTTCTTGTTGTTAAAACCAAATGAAAATAAACAACCTAAGATGAAGAGAGAAATACACACTAAAGATGAAGAAACAATGTAGGGTTATACAAGAGTTAGGACCAACATTTACAGAGGTTAGATCGGGTGAGATACGAGGAGGTTAGATGCACCTCTCTTATGCTCATCGTCTCAGGCCAATTATAAGGGAAAACTTCCCCATCACTGGAGAGAGTTCCCATTCATTCTCTGCATCCAGAGAAGTTTAGTATTACCATCAGTTTATTGTTCAACACTGCAAGACTGCCTGCAATAGATAGTCCACATGAGGAAATGGTATATGATTGCAGCTTTTATGACTTGCTTTTTGATCATTAATGAGGAAATGATTGTACCTGGGAAAGCTTCAGTTCAATACCAAATGACATCTCCCCTCAGATTGATTTTCAGGAAGGAAAAACAACCACCATTTCCTTCTTGAATAGCTGCTGAGTTCAAGGCAAAAAAAATACCAGAAAGTTACATATGGAGTTTATCTATTAACGTCTCCTCAATTTACACGAGCGAAAAGTTAATATTATTTTCACTCTTTAGGTTTCCTTTTGTTTTAGTTAACATTTTTGTCTCTATTACTGCCTCTAAATCAATTATAGAGACCTGCTGATAGCTGGACAGTTCATTGCATGAAATTTAAACATTTGATAATATAAGTTATGTGATAATGATACTTTACCCTTTTAAAATGCTCGACTTCTTGCTCCAGTTGTAATGCATCGGAATCTTCTTCTGCTTGATCTTGAGAGCCACTCACTAAAGGTTCGTAGTTTTGTTGTTTAAGCACCTGCAGAAAAAAATGAATCACTAAGGATCTTGTGACATCATTCCGAATACAAATGAAACTGAAATACATGATAATTTGTCGCATTTCACCACTCTCCCTCATTGATTATACTAAATGCTCGTCGATAAGGTAGTGATTTACTTAATGCACGTGAAAAGTAGTGATAAAAAATTCCATGTCATTAAGACAATGGACTGGTATAGAGTGATAAGAAGAAAATTACTTACAATTTTGAAGCTATTAGCAGATTCGAGAAATTCAACTTCTTGGAAATCCATACTCTCACTCCGTTGCAGTAGAACAGATAATCGAATAATCAAGCACATGATAATGAACTTTCGCTTTGCCTGAAACAGAGAGAATAATGATCAGAACAACCACATCAACAGGTTGAGCGTAGTTTGCAAAAGGGATATATAAGACACATTACCTTCTCAGCGAAGTTCTTAAAAGGTGCACGATCAAGCTTGGGAAACTTCTTTCTTTGGTATCTCGTAAGCATTGCTATAAGCTGCAAATCGTGTGAAACAGAATCAGAGAAACAGTAAATTCAAGACAAGTTCCTCTTTCTAGAAGATTAGGTAGGTACCATACCTCGACTTCCTCAGCTGTGTAGCTGTAGAGATGATCTCCATTCTACGAAAGAAGAAACTATTAATAACAAAGAGGTTAAAAGTAGACAATGAAAACCTACAAAAAGGTTTATAAATTGCTATGTTCAGTGTTTTTTTACAGAGTTAGATGAACTAACCTTGATGATGTGATAAGACTGCTTATGATACCCCTTTTTCCCTGTGATGATTCCAATATTGTGTAAGAAACAGGCAGCTTCAAGATACTCAAGATCCTTATCATCTAATATGACGTTAAAGTCATTGCACTTCCTCAAACCTACAAATATCTCCTGGAAAATCATTGTCCTATCAAATTTATAGAAACAATAAAATGGCCGTATCCAGTGTGCAGACCTAAATATCACAAGAGATACCCAACAGAATGCCCTTTCACAAAAGATATGATAAAAAGCACAATCTTTGTTAAATATCTCACAATCAAATCTTACAAATATGTTGCTTGTAAAGGTTCCAGTTAGAATGTACCTTGGCGATGTTAGCACAGTGTATGGCATGATTCATTCGCTTTATTCCATTGAGTCGCGTGGCAAGCCTCATGACAGATCTCCACCTCGCATTGGCATTCAAATCATACAATCCACCAAAAGCTTTAGCCAAAGAATCAGCAATCACACCTTCTGCCAATGCATACTCTGAGACCTCCATCTCCTCAATCCCCAGAGCCTCAAATATTTCCTCCAACAACACAGCCCCAGCAACAATAAACTCCGACCTTCTACTGAAAAATCCTTCTCTCCTGATCAATTCTTCATCTCCTTCACTACACAGCTTCTCCACAACACTACTCAGCTCACTTCTACCAAATCTCCAATCCCTCTTATACCCCTCCTCGAGATTAAACTGACACAAATCACTTCCATAGCCACTAAAAACAGCGTTCTCAATAGCTCGTATCGTCCCCGAAGATCCCACAACCACCTCAAACCCCTCAGACTCTCTCAATCTATCCCCCAACCTAGACTCATCAATCACACGACGTATATACTCCCTCATCTCCACCAATCCAACACACATCTGCGTCAAATTCACATGACCTAGCTTCAAAGAAACAGCAAGCTTAACCTCGCCACGCTTACCAACCACAAACTCAGTAGATCCACCTCCTATATCGATACACAGCACAGACTTCTCAAACACAGGTAAAAACTGAAGCACGCCTAAGTAAACCAACCTCGCTTCCTCTTCTCCGGAGAGCACATCGATCTTTAACCCTACGTCGTCGAAGACAGTCTCCACGAACTGTTTCTGATTCTCCGCTTGACGTAAGGCCTCCGTCGCGACGCAGCGGATCTGGTTGGATGGGACGTTGTGTGAGAGGATGAGGCTTTTGAATTTGTGGAGGGATTGGAGCGCGCGGGATTGGGATTGAGAGGAGATCGAGGTTGGTGATTCGCGGGAGAGTACGACTGGCTCCTTGAGTCGATGGACGGGGACGAAGGATCTGCCGGAAGGATCGGCGTGGACTATGAGGAGCTTGAAGGAGTTTGTTCCCATGTCAATGGAGGTGAAAAGATGTGGTGATACGTTAGGGTTTGATTGTAGATTGGAGGAGTTCATCGTCGCTCTCTCTCCTTCCTTCTTTGCTCGAATGCAATTGGAGTTTCAGTGTTGTTGACACCAGAAAGTTGTTGAATCAATCGCCTACTTAAGGGCTGACCGGTGTAACCGCAGCGGTTGCGTTTACGACTGCGGGTGTTTGCGGATGCGGGCGGTTGTGGTTTTATATGTTATTAAGAGATTTGGACGACTGGTAAAGCGGTTAAAAATTGTTGCGTTTGCGGGATATTTATGACTGGTTAACTACTAAATGCAGTAGTGGTTAGATAATAAATTAACAATATTTATATTATATATAATTATAATAATATTAAAAATCATATTATTATACTAAATATAAAAATTATATTTATAAAATAATACTATTAAATTATTTTAAAATTATAGAAATATTTTTCTTCAAAGTTTTATAATATAAATTACAATAAAATGTATACATTTTGGTATTTTATTATTTAATTTAAAATTTTAATTGATTATTTTTTATTTTTTATTATATAGTCTTTTTAAAAAAAATATTTACTCTCCCGCAACCGCCCGCAACCGCAAACGCTAGCTGGAACCAGCTTTTGAATTTTAGAGGTTTATAGCGGTTTGAAGCGATTTGAAGCGATTTATTGCGTTTTGTATGATTGTTACAAAACGCCAACAACCGCTACCAACCTCAAAAGCTGCGTTTGCGGGTGGTAGCGGGAAAACCAGTCAACCCCTTAATTTCCATTGACATTTTCAAAAGTTTTTTTTTTTTGCTTTTTGTTAGCCATTATCATTGATATGAAAAGGCCCATAAGTGTTTACTGGTAACAGGCCCGTTTTAAAAATATTTTTTGTAAGACGTCTTACGTTTTGACATTTCATTAGGTGTGTGGGGGCAAAAAAATCAAACCTAATCAATCCAGCTGAATTCAAATCAACCCAAAATAATGTCTTATTTAATTTAAATAATTAAATATATATATATATATATATATTAATTTTAAATGACTTAAAAAGCATAACTATTAGTAAAATAAAATAAAATAATATAAATTTTATATTTTATCATTCAAATTAAAAAAAAATCTTTAAAATTATTAAATCATATTTTTCTATGTTTTTATTGTGATGTTTAGTTTTAAATTTAAATATGAAAAATATTAACTAATGCTTTTACTTTTTATTTCATAAATTTTATTTTTCTAATAGAATTAGAACAAAATTAAAATCAACTTGATTAAATTAAAAATGACAAACAAAACTGAATTAAACCAAATTAAATATATCCTAAATAAATTTAACGCAAATTAAACATAAACCAAACTAATTTAGTTTACTTCGGTTACAATTTTTTTTAAAAATTCAAACAAACCAAATCCAATTAAACCTAAATCGAATTTGAATTTAAAGTGAAATGTCCACCCCTACATTTCAGTGATGGACCTTTCGTATACATAATTAATTTATTTTCATTACTAAATTCCAAATCTATTGTTTGTAGGTAACGAATAAAAAAATGTAAAGAAAACACAGCCGTAGCCAAGAGTGTCGTAACACATGTATCCAACAATCTCTTTGACATGATTAGAATAATTTTATTCCCAATGAATTTTATATGATTTCAAATAAATGAGAGAATTATTATAGTGTTAGTCAGAACATTATATAATAACCTCATCTAAACTATTAAATTTAGACTCTATGTTTAACTAAAACATTCACCAAAACAATCTAATTTTTTATTATTACTAAATTAGAAAAATTGTTACGATGTTTTTACTTTCTCCACCGGCACCACTTCCACCACAACCTCTTCCGCCGCCACCACTTCTAGGCCGCCTCCTCCGACTCGAAGTGTGCGTATATATCGCTAGTACCAATTACCAATAGTAACACGTGAGGTATAGTTTCACTAGTGTGTGCATCTCCGTTCTGTCAAATGTTTTATTTTATTTTGTTTTATATTTTTGGTGTAATATTTTGTTTTATTTTTATAATCATATATACTAACTTTCGTGAATAATTATCGTTTACCATTACTACCAAATTTGTATAAATGTTTTATTATTATTACCAAACATATGGTGAATCTAGTTTCCAGATTTTAGAACTCATATAAATAGTCGAGTTTGAAAGTGTCGTATTATAGCAGCCAAAGACTGATTCTCGTTACCAAGGACCTCACTGACTTTCATACGGAATTGATTTTTTAAATTATATTCAATTCTTGGTTCGTTTTTTAAACGTTTACCATTTCTTCTCGATTATGATAATCTAGCCTGTGATTGAGATGGACATGAGGGACAACACTTACACCATCGACGATTAGAGTCTCCCGAGAGGAACCAAACATCTACCAGAAGGATAAGAGTTTGCTCCCATGTGAATGGAGGTGGAACTGGTATTATAGCATGGTTCAGATTTATTATTGTATTCACGAGAAAGAGTAAATAATTCTTGTATCAATGTTTTTTCTTATTATCTTTTCTATTTCTAGTAGCTGGAATACACTTTTACAACTTCCGATTTAAATAATTAACATTTTGTATTTTGCAGGAGAGAATTGTTCTTTGCAATGCATTTACTATAATATTACATTCTCTAAATACATATATGCAAAAGAATACTAAAATGTCAACACATAAACAACTTTTAGCAAAAAAAAATAAAACACACACACACACACAAACAACTGTACATTAGCACCAAAGACTAGTAATCAAAGTCTATTTTTAATTACACTAATTAATGTCTTAACGTATAAGAATCAAACAGCTTACGATGAAGATAGATATTAGTATACCCGTGAGACCACGGTTTTTGAGGCAGTCACCGTCGTTGCTCCGTGGAAAGTGGCCGCCACCGCTGCTACCACCGCCATTACCATTTCCCCCGCTGCCGCCCCCACTGCTACCAAACTCAGATGATCCTCTATCCCTAGAACCACCACTACTACCTCTTCCTCCTCGACCACTGCTACCGCCTCGACCACTGCTGCCGCCTCCACCACTGCTACCGCCTCGACCACTGCTGCCCCCTCCACCACCCCCACGTCCTCCTCCACCGCCACTACTGCCTCCGCTACCTCCGCCACCTCCGCCTCGAAGCTCTCGCCGCCAACCCGGGAAATCAACCTCAATTACTGTCGTGGAGTTGGGTTGGAGATGGACGGCTGAGACATAGGTGTACACATGAATCGCTAGTAACAATAGTAACACGTGTGGCATTAGTTTGTACATCTCCACAACGTTAATCTTTTATGTTAATATGTTATTATCCGTTTAGACTGGAAAATGGTGTTACATATGATCCGTATAGACCTCTATTTATACGGATTTTCATCTGGTCAACGTCAAATCTTCTATTTATTTCATCATATGTAATGATAACTCTCGAGAATCATTATCAGTTCCTTGAGAAACAAGAAATGACATACCATTAGTACAATTTTATATATTTTACCTTTTTTCTAGTTATAATGTCCGTAGCAAGTGGTTTTGTCACACATATGGGTTGAATCGAGTTTTCTTTTTTTTTTAAGGCGTACAAATCGAATCGTTAAATGAAATGGAAAATGAAACGAAAAAATAAATAAACAGTCTTGAAAATCATATGCCAGTTTTGAAAGTCTTAACCAATCAACAAGGGCCTTATTGAGTTTCATACGCAATTGATTTGGAAATTATATTCAATTTTTGCTTCTTTTTTTCAAAGGTTTACCAATTCTTTTCAGTTATTATAAAGTACGTCAATGTTGTCGGAATATTAATTTGTTTGGTAAGGCGCAAACGTGTTGTGTCTTGACTTATTCAATCCGTGCGTTGGAAACTTCGAGCAGCTCACGCAATTTTACCATCTACTATAGTAGTGCTGTATTTATTAAGGGCATCTCCAACTCAACTCCATTTTTTCCTCCAAAATGGAGTAAAAATAAATATAGAGTAACAGATGCTCTAAACCAACTTCATATCTCACTCTATTTTAAATTTTATTCTATAAATGGAGTAATCTATTTTTTGTTTGTTCATAACTCCATTATGGAGTGAAAAATGGAGTAGGGTTAAATTACTTTTACTCTATTTTGGAAAAAAAAAAAAATTTTAAATTGGAGATGCTCGAGCTTAATATTAATTGCAATGCAAAAGCATTACCTGTGAGTTATACGATCGTAAAATGTATATCTTAACTAATCACTAGGTATAATATCATATCAAGATTAATATATCATAAATAAAAAAAATTTAATACAATATCTCCTTACTTTCATTCTAGTGAAAATTAGGTTCATTCTAGTGAAAATATATTCTTGATAATAATATAAAATGAATTTCAAGGTTTGTCATAAACTGAAAATGTAACGAAAAGGGCATATCCCTAAAGACTTATATTTCCAAGATGCTTCTGAAATACTTTTGTTTCTTTATATTAATGTCTATGTGTTTGATGGCAAACCTTTTTCTTGATATGTGATATCGGCTAATCTACCGGTCTTTGAAAAAACGTATTGATACATAATGAATTGCTTACCACACTATCTGATTTAAGTTAAAATGTTTTTCAACTAATATCAGAAAATGGATTGTTACGACACCTCGTATTCACTTGGACCGGAGTCCATGTCTAGACTGTCATTTTTTTTTGTCGGCTACATTTTTTTTAACATACTGTGTTAGTGAAAAATACTTAAGATCAGTGTCCAGTTAATTACTTCGATCCGTAAGTATTTTATTACAACTGTAATGTCTTTCACTGCATTTACGGCTCACAACATCCATGACATACATTGATACATAAAAATATTTACATAAGGTTGCCAACGTGCTAAACTAATCTTCTCATTTGGGTGCTAAACTAATCCTGAAGGCTGAAACTAAGATTCCAAATATTAAACGGTAGCGACCTCTATAACTTCGTGGTAATACGTGTATGTTTTCCAATATTTTACGTCTATATACATTAAAGAAATAAATATATTGACTCATTTTCTGAATGAGTTGGTATCATGTTCAATCAAAATACATAACAAAGAGAAAGTATTGACAAACAAAGAGAGTCTACGAGAAATTTAAATATATAATTTTTTTAATTAAATGGAATAATGGATAATTAATCAAAAGGGTCGTTTCCAAAAGATGTGGCTACGATCATCATCACCAAAACTTTTTTTTCTTTTGTATTTCTAAATATCTTATTTCTGGTTGAACGAATATATGTCTTAGTTCTTTGCATAAATTATAAATATATTTCCATGCCGGCCTTTAATTATTTATGGATATAAAACTATCTAATCATGATATCATGTTTATCGGCATAGAAAAACATATACGCAAGAAAAAAAAAAGAGTTATACAAAATAGCTATAAAAATTCTCCTTTAGTAAACATCGATCAAAATGCTCTGTATCGGCAGACGGCTGTATACTTATAGTCTAAAGTTTATAATAAAGTCTTCTTTAACTTTTCTATCATATTTAGAGTTTATATACTGGAACTTTACAATAAAAGTTCACATTAAACACAAGTTCCCTGTTAATGGTTGACCAATTAAAATCTTTACTATTAACTAACATACGAATACTGTTCTTAGATTTGAACCTAGGTTATGATGAAACAATGACATTAGTGAAAATCATTCGAATAGTAAGATTAATTATGAACATTAATGGTTACAGATTTTTGTGAAAACATATTTAGAGGATGCCAAACTTATTATTACCATTATGGTAGATGGTTGAAATTAAATATACGGAATATGAATTTTTGAGTACGTACATATTAAAATAAAGCAGTAATTAACATATAAAAATTCAAGGATTTTTTATTTATTTTATATTGAATTTGTCCATCTATAGAAACCCAGGAGACTCGGAGCCTCTAGGTTCATGCGTCGCTCTTCTTTTTCATCTTCTACTTTTTGATCGTATAAAGCCAAAAAAAAAAGAGAGATAGGTCATATTTTTTGGCGAATATTCTCAGTTTCTTGATCTTCTTTAAAAAAACTGAGCAAACATTCTACACATAAGTGAATATCCTTCATTGTATATCTACACAGCTTTGTTTTTTTGCTTTGTTCGATTTTGGAAAAGTCTTATTGTGAGATTGTCTAAGTGGAAAGTTAGAGAGGTTTCTTGCTGATCAAGCTAAAACCATTGATTGTTTCTTACATGGCGATGGAGCAAGAAGAATCACGACTCTGTTTGGCATCGATCCTTGAGGATTTTATCAAACAACGTAACATTCAAGTTACCGTTGATGTTGATTCCAGTTCCAAAACTAATGCCGATGAAACTTGTACGTCCCCTGTTCTTTCCCTTTTTTCTTTTTGATCCATTCAATTTTCTGAATTTAGGGTTTTGTAAAATGATCATCGAGTCTGGGACGATTCTGGTTTATGTTTGTATGTATATGATCTTGAATACTTCTATCATAGATCATCATGAGCTTCTTTCTTGATCAAATAAGAAGAATCTTGACGTTTTTTTGTTTGTTTGTTCTAGATCATAACATGAGCTTAACCTTTGATCAGTCTATTAGAAACCCTTTATTTTTTCTACATGTTCTTCAACATTTCATATTAATAACTCAAATTGGGTGTAGTTGAGGGAAGAGATTTGCCAGCAGATCCAGCAGACTTGAAAAGGAATGAAGCAGCAAGATGGATAAGACACACACTTGGTGTAGTTGGAGGAAGAGACTTGCCTGCAGATCCTTCTGAGAATGATTTCAGAATTGCTTTGAGAAGTGGTATTTTGCTTTGCAATGTCCTCAACAAAGTTAAACCTGGTGCTGTCCCAAAAGTATGTTACTCTCTTTTTACTTTCATATGTTTTTGCTTCAATATTACTTAATACAACATTTTATTTACAGAATATTCTTATGGATTATAAAAGTTTTTTGAAAGACCTTTTAGGCTTGCTTGTGTAAAGAAGTGCAAAGCATGATTAGTACCATTTTGTGTTATATTCTTAGGTGTTTCAGAAATTAATATTTTTTAATAGCTTTTTTTTTTGTGATTAGGACCATCTTTCCTCATGATCTCAGTCTCTGATTCTGTTGCTATGAAACTTATTACACAGGTCGTTGAAGCTCCAAATGATCCTCTTGTTAACCAAGAAGGTGCAGCTCTATCTGCATTTCAGTACTTTGAGAACCTTAGAAACTTTCTTGTGGTTGTGGAGGAAATGGGTATTCCCACCTTTGAAGTCTCCGATTTTGAAAAGGTAATCACAACATACTGAGAACAGAAAATAAATCTGATGGTGACTAGTATTAGTCATGATGCCTAGTAATGGAATTGCAATAAAAGTAGATTTGATGCTTAGTAGAGAGTTAGGTAAATCAACTGTCATCAAGACAGAATGACCTACCTTGCCGGAGGGGCTACATAGACAAAAGCTAAAACGGTCGGTCTCATGCTTGGAAACGATCTATGTTTCCATCATTTGGTACAATAAGTTGCAGACACATCGATGGCATAGTCGTGGTAGGGTCGTGGTGTGACCACTAGTACTGTTGGAAAAAGAAATAATAATCTACGCTAAAAAAAACTGTTATTTTTCGTATTTTGATTAAGTAGTGTTTATTTTTAAAAGCTTAGCCTTGTAGTAATTAACTAAACAGCTAGATGTTAAAGTTTATTTACAAACTATGTTATGTGCTTGATGTGTTCACAGGGAGGTAAATCGGCAAGAATAGTGGAGTGTGTCTTGGCTCTCAAGTCATACCGCGAATGGAAGCAAAGCGGTGGAAGCGGTTCATGGAGATACATTGTGACTTCGAAACCAACCACGTTTGGGATGGCAAAACAATACAAACGCAAAGACTCGGAAGCACCAGTCACAACAAGTAGCCCTTCTAACACTCCATACAGTGAACAACCTCTCTTTGATATTAATACCAAAAACGAAGTTAGTGAGCTAATTACAATCTCTAATACTATGCCGAAGTAAAGAATCTCAACTTACATCTTTTTGGTTTATGTTTCAGGGAACTGTCAGTTCAGTAGATGCCATTGTCCGTGCAGTTTTTTCTGATAAGAGCAAAGAAGAAGTTCCTGGTGTAAGAATTAAGAACACAGCTAGCTACAGATCTTTTACTTAGAAAATGACAAATCTTCTAATGCAATGCTGCTCTTTTTTACTTTCACAGATTGTGGAAGATATGCTCAAAAGTGTCATGGTGGAATATGAACGTAGATTGGCTACAGTAAGCAATTTATTAGTTATCTTAGTTGTATCAAGTGTAATTATATGTCCCACTGGTTTACACATTACATGTTTTTCAGTACAAAGAAGAAGATGTGACAAAGATGGTAAACAACAGCATGGAAGATTCACAAGCTAATAATGCTGCAGAATCGAAGATTCAAGATCTTGACGTCTATGTAATCTCAAAAGACAAGGCTGAGAAGCAACAAATGATTCTAGACAGACAGAAAACTCATACTGAGGTATTATAACTCCATTCAACACTAAAGATACAATGTGTAATACTGTTTCTTGTATCAAGACTTAGTATTATGTGATTACTAATGTGGAACACTTATATGTTTTCAGGAACTAAAACACGAGATAAAGGCTGTAAAAGCGGGTCTCGGTCTCTTGCAGATGAAATACCAACAAGAGTTTACAAGTTTAGGTAAGAACAACCTTATAAATACTATATGTTTTTATTCAATTGTGATCACAAACAATCGTTACTGAGATGTTTTTACTTGGTGTTAGGCGAGCATTTGCGTGGACTTGCGTATGCAGCTACAGGGTATCAAAGAGTTCTTGAAGAGAACCGTAAACTTTACAATCAAGTCCAGGACCTCAAAGGTAAACACAATACCACCAAGTTACACTTATTATATAAAGTGAGTCTAATATGAGTATTACAACAGGGAGCATACGGGTTTATTGTCGAGTGAGACCGTTCTTGCCTGGACAAACAAGTGTCTTGACCACAGTAGATCACATAGAGGAGTCAAGTATATCAATTGCTACACCTTCCAAGTATGCCAAAGAAGGTCGCAAGTCATTCACATTCAACAAAGTGTTTGGCCCTTCAGCATCTCAAGGTAAGATGCATTTGTGTGTACTTATTGGTGGATTCATTAACAATATTAACGTTTTAATACTTTCAAATTTGTAGAGGCGGTGTTTGCAGACACTCAACCTCTGATCAGGTCTGTTCTTGATGGTTACAACGTTTGCATATTTGCTTATGGCCAAACAGGATCCGGAAAAACTTTCACCATGGTAAAGTATTCAACTTAATTTGCAATGACTTTCACCATGGGACCTAATCTCTTATGATGAAATATCAGATGGGACCTAATGAACTGACAGAAGAGAGCTTAGGAGTAAACTACAGAGCGTTGAGTGATCTCTTTCATCTATCAAGTGTGAGAAAAGAAACGTTTTCGTATAAAATCTCAGTTCAGATGCTTGAAATCTACAACGAGCAAGTCAGAGATCTCCTTGCCACTAATGGCCAAACCAGCAGATATCCTTTTCTTAAGAACTTGTCTTCTTCTAATGCTTCTTTGCATGATCATTCTGTTTTTTTTTTTACTTTCCTTGACTTGTGAACACGTTAGAGATTAGAAACAGTTCACAAGATGGAATCAACGTTCCAGATGCTACATTGGTTCCAGTCTCCACAACTTCAGACGTCATTTATTTGATGAATCTTGGTCAAAAGAACCGTGCGGTCAGTGCCACAGCTATGAATGACCGTAGTAGCCGCTCTCACAGCTGTCTCACGGTACATGTTCAAGGAAGAGATCTGACGTCAGGAGCCACACTAAGGGGTTCAATGCACTTGGTTGATCTTGCTGGAAGCGAAAGGGTAGACAAGTCTGAGGTGACTGGTGATAGGTTGAAAGAGGCACAGCACATCAACAAATCTCTCTCTGCTCTTGGAGACGTGATTGCCTCTCTCTCTCAGAAAAACAACCACATCCCTTATCGCAATAGCAAACTCACCCAACTACTCCAGGACTCGTTAGGTAACCTGTAGTAATCAAGTGTCAGACAGACTAGTTAGTTCAATCTGACTAACATTTATGCAACTTCATCTTTTGTAACCATTGTTTGTGCAGGAGGACAAGCGAAAACGCTCATGTTTATGCACATAAGCCCTGAAATAGATACTCTGGGAGAAACACTGAGCACCTTAAAGTTTGCAGAGAGAGTAGCCACCGTAGAGCTCGGTGCTGCTCGTGTCAATAAAGACACTTCTGAGGTTAAAGAACTCAAAGAGCAGGTCCTCTTCTTCAATACATTGTCACACTATTCTCTGCGTACATACCATTGTCCAAATCATTAATCATTGTTTTTGCTTTCAGATTGCTAGTTTAAAACTTGCATTGGCGAGAAAGGAGAGCGAGTCAGATCAAACGCAGGTCCCAAGAGTCATTACACCTGATAAACTCCTCAGAAGAAAGTCACTTGGTGTCTCTAAATCAGCAAACACAAGACAGTTTCAAACCAAACATAAGCCATCATCACTGGTTGATGATGTCAACAGCATTGAGGTAAAAGGGAACAACAAAACTCACACAGCAACCAAACCACACACACGAAACTCATAATGTACAGTGACATTGCTTGCAGGGTCAAAGCGACTCTGCATCGAGCGCTGAAATACAAGGACTAGTTGGGAAAGAGGAGGAAGTACTGGAGATTAGTGAATGGGTTGATAAACATGAAGACGAGATTACACGTAGTAACAAAGCACAAACACTGCTAGATAAGAGAGTGACTAGCTTGAAACGTGAACCATCATCACGAGGCAGTGTGGTAGATAAAGGGTTTGAGGTCAGGAAGATACCATACGAAGAAGAAGCCAACGAGTCAGATGAAACGGCGACAAGCGATGGCTCGGAGTCGTCTAACATGATGTGGCAGTTGAATGTTCAAGTGAACGTGCCTAGAGCTGCAGCAGCAGCAGTTTCTAATGGATCTTCTGGTTCATCAACTAAGCTAAAGAAGAGTCTAACAAAAACTAAGTGAGTTTTATTTTATTTTATGAATGATTGAATGATTTTTGGAATGTTTTTGTTGTTGTTGCTAATATGTTGATGATGATCTCAGGAGTATGATACCGTCGCTTATACCGCCACCTACGAGGAGACTATCTCTTGGGGCAAATAGTTCACCAGGACAAACTTCCTTATCAAGGCAGAGTAGTAGTAACACTGTAGTTGTGAAGAAGAGACAGACTCCTAAGTAGTAGTACTAATCAAAGGTGTTATAAACGTTTTGGGCTTTTTTTTGTTTTGGTTTTGGGGGAGCCCATTCATATGTGGTGGTTATATATATGCACATGCCATATACGAAGAGTAGGAATACGTGTGAACCATAGGTTGAATATATACTTTTGGATATGTTTTTTTTTTTGTTTGTGTTTGGGTGGCATTTTGTAGAATGAAGATTCTACAAAAACTTTTGTTCATTCTATGGGGGGTTTTCTTGTGTTTCTTTGATTGTAAATTGTGATTGATTGTCAAATATATTGTATACTACTTCTCAACACATGGCTACATTACTACGTTTTCTGTTTGTGGAAAAAAAAACTAATACGCATTTTAACCATGAAACGACCATTTATTATTATTTTTGGTAAAAAAATATTATTATTTTTCTATTTTTCACAAAAGAATAAACATCCAATGTCAGCCTATGCAACTTAAGCTAATATGGATTCGTAAATGCACTTTATCAAAGGGACAAAATTGTAAAAAATGTAAGTAAAAAACAGAAATTGCACTCAATAACCCAAAAAAGACCAAAATTCACAAACTAAACAAAATATCTTCTTTTCTCTTCTTATATCTCCCTACTCTTTCTCTTAAAAACTAATTATTTATTTATTTATTTCAAAAATAACCCAAAAAAATCGTAAAAATATGTAGCATTTTATTAAAAAATGATTAGTACTATGTGTTAGCTACTTTTAATTGATTAGTAGTGGCAGTTAGACTTTAAATGGATGTGATGTAAAACTGCTCCAAGTAAAAATAGTCAAAACCCAATTTTTCTTTTTAAAGTGTGGATTGGGTTTGTCTTTTTAGGGGTATATCCGTCATTTAAAGGATAAAATTAGCTGTCTCGAACACCCGCGTCGCTTTTTTCTTGCCCAATCTGAGAAGAAATCACACCCAAAAAAAATCTGCAGCAGCTTCGTCTCTCTTCTTCTTCTTCTCCTCTTCACGCGGTTACAGGCTGCTTAATTTCCCATTCACGACGGCTCCCGTAGAATCAGCGAGGAACTCAGCATTATTATTATTATTATTACATACGAGCCAGCTTTTCTGCTAGATCTACTCTGTATCTTCTTTCTCTTTGGTGAGTTGAGAAGCTTCAATATAGTGTTTGTTTACTGATTCTACAGTTTCTTTGTTCGATTCGACTTTAGTATGTTAATGATAGTCATAATGTTGGAGATTTTTTAGAATTCTATGGATTAGGGTTTTCATCTATTTGTTTTGGTTGATTTGGACTCAGTGATGTTTGCTTTGAAGTAAAGTATTTGTCTTTTCATGAAAAAGATTCTCTTTTTTTTTGTTGTTGCAGCAAATGTTGAAGGCTTGAAGGGTAAGATGAGCCCGTCAAAAGCATCGAGGACGAAACAGTCTCTTGTTCCTCTTGCTACCCTCATTGGTAGGGAGCTTAGGAGCGAGAAGCTAGAGAAACCTTTACTCATCTATGGTCAAGCTGCTCTCGCTAAGAAAGGAGAAGACTTCTTTTTGATCCAAACTGATTGTGAGAGGATTCCTGGTGATCCTTCCTCCGCTTTTTCTGTTTTCGGGGTAAAGATTTTGCTCTTTTTTTTTTTGTAATTTAAGGGTATTCACTTTATGTTAGCCTTCTCTAACTCAAAGGTTGTACCTTTTTGTGGTTTTGTCTGCAGATATTTGATGGTCATAATGGTAATTCAGCTGCTATATATACTAAGGAACATCTTCTTGACAATGTGGTAAGTGCTATCCCTCAAGGCGCCACTAGGGATGAGTGGCTTCAGGCTCTTCCTAGGGCTCTTGTTGCAGGCTTTGTCAAAACTGACATTGAATTTCAGCAGAAAGGTCCAGCTCTTTGCTTAAAGGCTTTACTTTCATGTTCTTTTTGTCAACCATGGTCTTACTGTTGAGATTTGTTGTGTTCACAGGGGAAACTTCTGGGACAACGGTGACTTTTGTTATAATTGATGGTTGGACTATCACTGTCGGTTCTGTTGGCGACTCACGCTGCATATTAGACACCCAAGGTGGTGTGGTTTCTCTGCTGACTGTCGATCACAGGCTGGAAGAGAACGTTGAAGAGAGAGAACGTGTAACTGCCAGTGGGGGTGAGGTTGGAAGGCTCAATGTTTTTGGTGGCAATGAGGTATGTTCATGTCCAGTAAATTTCAGTTACCTGCTTCATTGTGTTTTTTTTGCCTGTGGTGGGGTTGTAATGTGTGATACGTCTTTGTATTTGCCATGTTATTTATCTGCTTTTGTTTTGTTGACGTAATAGGTCGGCCCACTTCGATGCTGGCCTGGTGGTTTGTGTCTTTCGAGATCCATTGGTGATACTGATGTGGGAGAATATATTGTCCCAATACCACATGTTAAGCAAGTGAAAGTCAGTCCCCATCCCCTTGGTGCATTTTTTTTCATTAATGCTTATATTATTAGGCACTGAACAATGTCTTTTTTTGTCATCTGTCTATTCAGCTTTCAGATGCTGGAGGGAGACTCATTATAGCTTCAGATGGTATATGGGATATACTGTCTTCTGATATGGCTGCCAAAGCTTGTCGTGGTTTATCTGCCGAGCTTGCTGCTAAACTTGTTGTTAAGGTCTGGTCCATCAACTAAATTTTGTATAGTGTACCTTCTTCGATCTTGACTCCTCATAAACTCCAAATTTATTTATTTTTTCAGGAAGCATTGCGAACAAAAGGGTTGAAGGATGATACAACTTGTGTAGTTGTTGACATAGTTCCATCTGATCATCTTACCTTGGCTCCAACGCCTAGAAAGAAGCAGAACACATTCACCGCATTTCTTTCTAGGAAAAAAAATACGGACACCAACAACAAAAACGGGAACAAGCTTTCTTCTGTTGGAGTTGAGGAATTGTTTGAAGAAGGTTCTGCTATGCTTGCAGATAGGTAAATCTTGATATTGCCAAACTCTTATCCAACCTGTTTAGTAAATAGTAACTAAGAGTTTCAGATACTGATAATCAGTCTTGTCTTTATTTGGTGTTTTGAAATGCAGATTGGGAAAGGATCTTCCCTCGAATACGGACACTGGGCTCTTAAAATGTGCTGTATGCCAAATAGATCAATCTCCAGCTGAAGGTCTATCAAGCAACGAGGGTCTCATCACCTCTTCAGCATCTAAGCGATGGGATGGTCCCTTCTTATGCACCATATGCAAGAAAAAGAAAGATGCCATGGAAGGAAAAAGACCAAGCAAAGGTTCAGTGACCACTTGAAAAAAGTCATAATATCTGGTAAGAAATTGCGCATGTTTCTCGTTTCATTATCTTACCTTTCATCCAGTGTGCTGTGGGATAGCCTGGTTTGTGTTCTTTTTCCCAGGCTTTGGTCGGAGAAGTAGCATTAATAGTAGAAGTTGATGCAAAATGTTTGTAGAGAATAGAACCAATTCTTCGTATCCATTGTTTAAGATATGCCTGGTTTGTGTTCTTTGCCTTATGCTGACCATTTACCTTGATAAATGTGTGTGTTTGATTGGGAATTGCTAATATATTAACATGGCTTTTCCAAGTTGTAAGTAGAAATTATTATCTGGTTATTGCGCCACACATTCATTGATGTTCGTTTAGGTCTTTTTTCCCCCTCTGGTGATACGAATGAGCCAGTGTGACCCTGAAAGTACTCCATGTAAGTCGATGCCCCCAAAAATAAAAAATCAATAAAATGGCAAAAAAAAAACACAAACCCACCCACGCCAAACAACTTGATGTAAAAAGGAGTTTCCAACAAATATAGTGATGTAAACCAAAAACTTAAAATACAGAACACATGTTATATTTTCAGAGTACAAAAATTTGGTGATATTTGTCGGAAATCAAGGTCGAATTATATGTTAATTGGAAAAAAAGAACTAGAAAGCTGGTAGATAACTCACGTTGCATAATATAGCATATACAAATGAAGAACCAAATACTATGTTTTCAGGTAACAGACTACTTTTCTTGACCAAAAAAACGCCAAACCTTTTGTCTTCGAAAAAGGCAATATGTTAATTTTTTTAAAAGGAAACGGGCCATTGGGTCCATCATAGGCACTATATCTAACATGTAGTTATGATCATTGGTCACCTTGCGAGACACAGAACATATATAACATATGTTCTTATTCTCTCTGTTTTTTTCTTTTCTTTTTTTTTTTAATATTCAAGAAAGGATGATGATGTTACCAGAAGCATGCGTGGCTAATATTCTCTCCTTCACAACTCCTGCGGATACACTCTCGTCGGCATCTGTCTCTTCAACTTTCCAGCTCGCCGGAGACTCTGACTTCGTCTGGGAGAAGTTTATACCCTCCGGTTACAACCACGTCATCTCTAGATATACTCATCGGAACTTCTCCTCTAAAAAAGAGCTCTATCGATCTCTCTGTGAATCACTTCTCATCGAAAATGGCAGAAAGGTTCCCTCTAACATCATATAAATATTTTGAGTTTTATTTAATATAAGAGCTTACTTGACTTGTGTGTGTATGTTTTCAATCTCAGATATTCAAGATTGATAATGTAACGACCGTGACCCAGCTTCCCTCTAAACCGATATTGGTTTACTTTAAATTAGAATTGTCTTTAAAACCAAACGAGCCGTATTTTCTTTTATCAATCGTGTATATATATATATATATATATATATATATTTCTATACCTATCTATATTCGTGTGTTCTCTAAAACCTAAAATCATGAGCCGTCACTTCTCAAAACAACCATGCCATGATCCCTCTTCCCCATCATCTCCTTTCTCTTACGCTCCATATTGTTTCTTGTCTCT